>VZTY01004609.1:136665-177945 GCA_013400935.1 Turnix velox
AAGAAGTGGGAGTTTTCCACACTAGTTACAAATGAAACTGATAGAGTTCACAAGGTCAAGTCATTGATCACGTTATCAGAGGCCATGAAGTGACAGACCATTGGCTTTAACTAGGACTGCATTCAAAGTTTGAGATGCTTGATGTTGCAGATATAAGCACAGAACTCTGGATCACTGTTGCAGTGCATGCTTTAATGTTCCACTTGTAGTAAATAATGGCAAAGTTGTTTGCCCTGAACAAAGCACTGATGTCCCCACTGAGTATATGCTAACCTAGTCATGCCCCATTTTCATACAGATGTTCTGAGATTACTGGCTGCCATCCACCAGCCAAAAAGAAGTGATAACCTGATGAACTCCAGTCTATTTTTGCTTTTAACACAGAAAGCAGAAACCAACATTTCTATTGACCATGAGCTTCCATAGCTTTTGGAACTAACGTAGGCATCACTGTACAAATGAAACATGTCTCTTACCATCAACTGAGACTTCCCGGGACCTCACCAGGTCACTTTTATTGCCCACAAGAATAATGGGAATGTCTTCTGTTTGCCTTGCTCTTCTTAGCTGGATTCTCAGCTCAGAGGCCTTTTCAAAACTGACTTTGTCAGTTACTGAATATACAATAATATAGGCATCTCCCATTTTCATACAGTGATTCTGAAGCCATTGGCTGTCATCCTAAAACAGAAGGCAAGAAATAGATTTATTGCACTGAAAAAAATCTATTCAACATTATCTGATTAATGTTTTAATTATCATAAGCACCTTATAACAAGAGTTAAGAATTCTTTAAGGAATTCGTAAAAGTATACCAACCCCTGCTTCATTTAAGATTTTGTTAATTAAAATACATTACAAAAACAAATTGTCTTGTTTCCAGAAATAATCCCAGCTCTGCACTGAGTGGAGAGTCTGATTCCCTGGCTGTACAGCAATTCCCTGGGCTGCTCATGGGAGCTGATACTTATTCAAAGCATTAAGGGATTCACGTTCTAGCCCCGTTCAGGTTTAATTACCTGCCTGGCTACAAGAAAATACTCAGGGGAGAGAAGGAAAGCAGCGGGAATTCTAGGTTTTTTTACTGATGACTGATCAGATAAACAGGGAGACATAGCTGTCCCCTTGCCACTTCTTTTTGACCAAACTCCACACGAAGCGACAAACAAACATCTTAACTGAGTGCGTACCTGCTCCCATATGTCGAACACCACTAGAGAGGCTTCTTCTCCGTCCACCACAATCGACCTGTCGTACGTATTTCCTGCAGAGAAGCGCAGAGAACCACGGTTACTCCTCTCCATCCCCCGGGAGGTGGCGGCGGCCGGGGATTCCCGACCCCCCCACCGCTTCTCCCACCCCGTCCCCAACCGGGGCTGTCCTCCTCACCAGCCTCCTCCGCCTCCGCGCCGTCCTCCACCCCGCCGAAGATGCGTGCCAGGCTCGTCTTGCCCACGCCGTGCTCTCCCAGCAGGATCACCTTGTAGAGGTGGCCGTCGGAGTCGCTGCCGGAGGAGATGACCGAGTCGGAGGAATCGGAGGTCCAGCTCTCCCGGTGCGCCTCGCCGGGGCTGTAGGAGGTGCAGCGCACTAGGCTGGAGAGCTCTCCCTGCGGCAGGCCGGCCCGCAGGTCCCGCTCGTCCACCGGCATGCTGCGCCGGTGCAGGTGGTGGTGCGCGGAGAAGGGCATGCTGCCGCGCCGCTTGTCCAGGCAGCGCACCTTGTCGCCGCGGTTCAGAGTCATGGGGCTGTGAGATAGCAGAGAGGAGTCGTCCGAGCTCAGCGAGGAAGGGAAAGCCGGGAGGGATTCCCTGCCGTGCCGGTAAACACTCGCGCTACCGTTGGGGCTTCCCCACCGAGTGCTGCCGCCACCTGGCTCCGCGCTCCCTTTTATGGCTCCGCCGACACGGTCCGCTCCGCCCCGCCGTGACGCGCGGCCGTGGGCAGCGCCTCCGCCCACGGAAACACCGCTGGGTTCGTTGTCGCTAGGAGCGGAGCGTCCCCGTGGGCGGCTGTTGGGGACACCGTCGTTGCCCCACGATCCCGCTCCTACCCGGCCCAGGGTTTTCCCTTTCCTCACGCTCCCCTGGGGCTCGCCAGAGAAGCTGCGGGTGTTTAATTTAACGTCCCCATCCCTGGAGGGGTGTCAAGGCCAGACCGGACGGGGCGTGGAGCAGCCTGCTCTGGTGGGAGATTCCCCTGCTCAAGGCAGGAGGTGGAATGAGAAAGGCTTTAAGGTCCCTTCCAACCCAAATCATTCTATGATTCTCTGGTTGCGTATGTCGCCAGTTTCCACTTGCAGCCCTGCACTTGTGGTTTGCACATAGGTTTACTAGACTCTCTGTCATTTTCCAAGAGTTTAGGTATAGTCCTGGTGTCTACAGTAGTATTAGGAAACATATTTGCAAGTTTAAAATATTTATGTCACTTTGTGTGTGCTTTACTTCATGTTTAGGAGTGGGTTATGAGAAAAGCTAGGAGCTGCACTTAAAGGGCAAGCTTTCCACTGTGCCCAAAGGCAGTGTTAACGGTTTAAGAGGTCAATATAAAATATAAAGGTCAAATTCTTCTCGATTTCACCTGAGCAGCAAAGTGAGAGTGAAAATCTTATCTCCTGAGTGGCACAGTCATCACCGTGTGATGGGGTGAAGACTAACCAGAGAACTATACTTGTATCCTGAATGGCTCACCCGACCACCATGTATACAGTTGATTGTTTACCTAGCAACCGAAATGTGTTAGAGAGCCAAAATAGCTCTGGCTCCTGCTCATGAAAGATTACAGCCTGGTCAGTATGGGAAAATCCCTGTGACTCCATCTGGGGATGGCTGCCAACAAATTCGTGAAAGTTTGAGGGTTTACAAATCAGCTGCAGAAACAGGGCTAAAGAAGGCAAGAGTTAGGGAAGCACTGAAAATTAAGTGTAGGGAATAAAGTAAGGGAAGAAAAACCATCTGTGGGGTTGGGGTATAGGGCCAATAAAATACAGACTCAGAATAAAATACATGGACTCAGAACAATATTTTTTTCTTATAATGTGTTAAACTTCTCAGACTACTTCACCTCTACAAACATGAAAAAAATTTCAGAGACTGACCACAGGGAATGGATATTTTTTTCTGATGAAAACAAGTGGGTGAATATTTTATTATTTCCAGGAGAAAATTATGATTCTCTATCCCTGGTTCTTGGGGGGTTTTTGGCCCCTTCTCCCTGATAACTCTCCAGTGGGAAGTGTTAATGTGGCGGTTAAAGATCACCAAGTGCTTGCAGCCACTGTTCTCTGCCTGTCTCACTAAACAGCAACCAAAATAGCCTTGTCAGTTTTAATCCTCAGAGTTCGGTGGTGAAATGAAGTGAGTGCTTCAGCTGACTGATCTGAATTTTAAACCCCTGCTTAGTATTTTAAATCATATTTAAGTAAATCAGGGTTAACATTTGAAATACACAACCTGGATAAACTGGAACAGGCCAAACCATCTTGGTTATATACCATTAATTAGATGAATACAATTCCAGAAATGGTTTGTCTTCAATCAACTTTTTAAAAATTTTAATATTTCTGCCTAAAATACTCTGCATGGGTTTATACATCTTTTGGACCAGTCTTTCTTGCATGCCTCTGCTGGGTCTCAGGGTCAATCTTGAGGCTGAAGTATAAAGGAGGGGGGGATATTTTTATTTAATTTCTTTATGAAAGAAGGGAAATGGGAGAAGCATCAGAATGAAAGATGCAGCGTCACTTCTGTGCCACACAGTACTGCTGACCAGAGCCAAATTAAACACAGGAATCCCACTGGCAGGACTTAAAGAAGCTGTATTTTACTCCAGGCCTTTTGCTGCTTACAATTCTGTCTATTTTAATGATATAAATGAAAGAAAAACCCCCTTGCAAGCCAAAAAATAACAGGAAAGGCAGAAGCACTAAATGAGATCTTTGAGAGAACAGTCTTTCATCTGGAAAAGTGACTAAAAATATAATACAAAATTGAAATCATGCCAAAAATTCAGGAGACTCTAGCAAATTTCTTGGTTTGTGCCAGCAGACAGGTATGACTAATGAATTAATGGTTACAGAATATCTCCATGGTTATGGGGTACTGCTGGGGATTTGCAAGATGTCTGGTAATGGAAAGTGAGATGGCCTTGGATTAGGTCCTCAAGGCTCTGCTTGTTCCTGGGTGGTGTGTATCTGTCACATGGAGCAGCTCGGTGCCAGGGCAGAGAGGTATCTTCTGTCCCAGGAGCTGTGCCCAGAACTGGAGGGAACTCATGTTCTCCTTTGAGCTGAGCAGGTTCAGCTATTCTGTGAAGTTGGAAGGAATTAACAGATAATTTGGGTTAATCACTTGAGATGCATAAAGTACTTCTTCATATAGCATGTAATCCTTCTTGTTGTTAATTATTGCTGTATGTTCACTATTCATTACTATGACACCTGCTGATTTCAATGGGGTGCACAAGACCACATGCTTGAAATGCTGATTTTAATCTTTTTTTGCAGGTATTTAAGTGTGTCTCCTTTCTCACCTGCCCTCCATTGCTACTCCAGTGTGACTGTGCTTCTAGCAGATGTATTAACTGTAATTTATTTTTATCTATAAGAGATTTCAGTGTCTTGCTTTTCTACCTTTATTTTCTATTCTTCTATCTTCTGCTGGTCCAGGATTTGTTTCAAATGACTGCTTCAGACACATTCAGTAGACTTGATATTTTTAGTAAGCCTAATATACCATTCCTTATGTATTTAAAGGGAAATTGGAAATTTTATAATTTGGTTGGATTTTATTTAGAGCCAGGCCTGGAGTATGTCAGTGTTAAAGGCAGAACTCCCCCACAGCCTACATGGTAGATAGTCAGTGAGCTGAGCACAGGATTATCATGGTGGCAGTGGTACCCTGTGTGAGTCTTGAGTGGGTTGGAGTGGTTCAGGTGCCTGTCCTCTGTGTCACACAACCAGCAGCAGGTCCTCACTGGATGAGGAGATACAGCTTAACAAAAGCAACAAGGAAATTCTGCTGACTCACCTGGACATTTTCGGTTCCAGGGACTCCAGTCAGCTACATCCTAATTATGAGAGTATGCCAGGAAATTTCTGGACCCACTGTAGCCTCCCCTTTGTGTTGCTCAGCATCTGTGATGTGTGTCACATCAAGAACTTGATCTGAGACTTAGGAAAAGAACATTGATGCCTTCTGTTGTGTGGAAGTGAGCACAAAGCTCACTAAAAAGAGATTACTTTGTTTTTTTTATGGTTTCATACAATTTTCACTTTCTTTATTTCATATGCTTTTAATGTAAGTTGCCTTTCTTTGTATTTTATTGTTGTAGCATATAATTTCTTTATTTCTGTTGTCTTACTCCTTTCTTATTCTTTCTTTCTTCTTCTTTTCCTTTATAGTTTTCCTCTAGGTTTTGAGAAGCATCACTGTTCACTTCCAGTGCACTCTCTTGGCCTGAGTACTTTTCATCATATGGAAAATATAAAACACACAGTCTGATCTTCTTTTACCAGTTATAAAGCTTGTGCCTGGAGCTTCTGTATGCTATATTAGGTGTAGAGAGTGTTTCACAAGCACAGACCTTACAGGGGGTGCAGTGATAACTATCTGTGGATAACCTAACACCTGACCTCTTCCCTCTTCCATTTTAAGATAAAAGAGCAGAGTTTTGGTTGAATTAACTATAAATCATTCTGTCTCCTCTTCAGTGTTTGTTCAAGGTCAAATGCCATGTTATGAATAATATTTATATTTTTTACATCAAATTAATATCACATATGCAGTGTTTCCTTTTGCTGCTGTATTATGTTGGAATTATTTCACATTTAATTCAGGATGATGGAAGTATTTCCCCAAGGACTGGATTAGCAGCAGTGATGTCTGGGAGTGAGGATTCTTCTCAGTGTGGATCTGCACTGAAAATCATGGGTTTCTCCTTTCCCTGCTTTTCAACTCATCTGCACTGCCTCAAGTCTCATTAATCAGCCATTATGTGGGTGAAGTTATTTCTACACAATCTGCAGAGAGATCCACAAAGGTCTTTTCTTGCCAAGTTTTAGGAAGGATTACTCCTGCAGAAGTTTGAGTTTGGCTACCTCCCAAATACCTGGACTAAATAAGAAATAGCAGCATTTATTATTATTTTAATTAGAGAACTGGCAGTCCCAGGCCAGGGGGAGATGAGACAGAGGCAGCAGCAGGAATTGTCTTGGGATTTTTTAACCTTAGAAAGAGAGGTAGAAGTACAAGGGAAATGGGGGAGAAAAAAACCAAATCCAAACATTTTTTGCTTATCTTGCAAAACATAGGTCATAGTGTAATTGTGGTGTCAAGTTTTCCTCACCATCACCCTCAGAACTACAGATTAGCATGGGCTGAACAGATAATTGTGTGCCTGGTTCATCTGGTGGGTAGTATGAGACCTTTTCATATGCAGCTTATAGACATTGCATTATCTTGTGGTTGATATATAGGGATGTAAAAGCAGGCTCTGGTTAGAACTCTGCAACTCACTGTAGCAAGGGTGGAGCTTTCAGAGCACTCTGTAGGAAAGCCTGATAAATGTTGCACCCGTGCTGAACCTACATTTGGACATTGCCAAGGGAGGACAGCACATCCCTTTGGTCAAGGAACCATGTTTTTTATATAATTACTCTTGCATTTAATGACAGGTAATATTTTTGGTTGAGTATTAGTAGCAGTGAATTGAGGCTGTAACAACAGCTTGGGAGAAAAATGAGCTTTGGAGTCAATAGAAATCGACAGAGCCTAGAGAGCTCACATAGAGTGCCAAGGGGGAAATACAAGCAGAAACCCAACTAAATCCATGATTATACCTCTGAAAATATTCACAAGTGGGTTCCTCTCATGCCTGCTGTGCTTCCTCTCAGCACTAGACCAGAAATTCTGAAGGTGACTGACAGGAACCACAGAACAATGTTGTACAGTTTGTCTTTTTCAGGTAGAAAATTACAAAATAGGTAATTTTAAAGTCCATCGTTTGAAACATCAAGCAAAGGCCTCTATCTTTCTGAAACTCTTGTCAAAGAGCTCAAAAAGTAACTTGGGATAAGAATAATTAGAAATGTGGCTCATCTTGCTGATGCTCTGAGGTTCTCGGGGCTTTGAGTAAGCTCAAAAACTTCCACCATGAGATAACCCCATGAGCAACTGAACCAGGTGAATCATTGCTCTGAGAAAACCAAGTTGCACAAGTGACAGATCTAATTTCATCTTTGCCTGTGCAGTTCCCCCACTTCTTTTTCACAGAGTGCACCAGGCTGTTAGTCAACTGTCCTGGTAGAATATACTTGGGAAGAGCATTCTGTCCCAGTCTCGCTTGAAATCTCTGGCTTTTAAATTTTCAGGTTGGAGTTTTCTGCTTATCAACACAGTATTCCCTGCCATGGTTGAATACCCTCTTGAGTTTCCTCAGTCCCTGCAGAAGAGACTCATTAACACGTACTGCGTATGATCAGCTGTTTCCTCCTATTGCATTTCAAGTCTGGAGTAAAATCAGAAGATGACCTAAGACATTTCCATAATTATTTTCTTTTATCATCCACGATTCCTCTTTCTTCAGTATGAAACCTGTCATGACCAATGTGGGTGACATACATCATCTGTCCATGAGTGGAATCCTAAATATCCTGTTACAATTCCTGGAGGATGCATACTCCTTAGGGTGGATTTCAGAGGCCCTTTACAAGAAATATCTGGAAGTCTGATACCATGAAAAGGCTTCTGAATTTGAAGATTGCAACAGTAGGTTTAAGGAGTGAGCAAAGCAGATGTATGTCTGTCTGACTGGAAGTACAGAGTGGTAAGGAAACAAATTGCAAATGTAAGATTTATTGTTTACCAGCAATAGCTCTTGGCAAGAGGAATGAATCTATTTACAATAACAAATTGAAGGAACTGTACTGGGTCACACTCAGCATGCAGCCAGTTTCCAGCAGCTGTCAGGAGCAGACATCTGAACAAGAATGGACAATAAGGACATAATAAACAAAATTTTAGCTCTTCCCATACAACCACCAGGCTAAAAGAATTCTTTTTCTTCAGAGGGCCTTGATGTGCTGGGGCCTTTTTTTATTTTTTCTAGTTGCTTTTCAACCCATGTAGATTTTTTATACCCTGTAACATCCCCATTTACTACATTGAGGAGGAGAGATTTCCCCTGTGTTTCCTTCATACATGTATTGATTTTATAGCTTTCTTCAATAAATATTTCCCTTGTCTGAGGAACCTAGAGACACTCATGGTATAAACACTATCTCAACTTGCCATTCTCTGTATCTTGTCTAGTAGATCCTTTTAGAAATTAAGGAACAAGAAACACACAGATAAGAAGCACTGATTATTTACACTGCACGTGCCCATGGGTGGTGATGCTTTTTGCATTTCTGGTGATGAATTCCTGGCATCTGTTCATGATATCAACTGAGCACTGAATTACATTTTCATGGTCCCACTGTGTCTTTTGAGGAACTAAGGATTTAATGAGCAGGAAATTGGGCATAAAACAGCCTAAAGCTGCCCTTGGTAACCCGCAGAGCCCATTCCTTCCATATGCCTGCAGGACAGTATCTTCAGAAGCTGCCTGTTAGCTGGCATCTTCCCCATAGTAGTGCAGGAAATGAAGTCTAGAAGCTTTGCAGAGCAGAAGTAGTTGTAAGGGAAAACTTCTCCCTAGCAAGAGACTGCAGAGAGGGTGCTGGGAGTGTGGCAGATTGTGACAGTGAGAAAGTGTTGGTTGTGTTTCCCCATCTTTGGATGTGGGCTCTGAAAATCTGGATAAAGTCATCATGTTGTAGGTGCTTCCATGAATGTGACAGGTGAACAAGGAAAAGGATGATTGCTATGGAGGGCCAATAGCAGGAGCAGACCTGGGGTGCTCTGAGGAAATCCTAAACCCACAGTCACATTGATCCGTCACCGAGAGAAGGATGTAAGATAGAAACACAATTTGTTTGTAGCAATATAAAGTGAAAAGTTAACTGTGCTGCCCTCTTCTGTGTACTAGATAAGAAAAAAAAAAGATGAGGATTTTTTAATCTATCTTTTCTTTTCTTACTCAGAGAACTTTAGTTTTATGCATTTGTTCTCCTTCAAATTGCTGCACCTCACATGAGAATCCTGGTGGGGGTCAGAATGCAAACACAGCTGATGAAGTCTGAACTTGTTTCCCTTTTATGAAAAACTCAATTTCCCTTTCAATTCATCAAACAGAAGCTTGAAGCAGGGAGAAAAACTCTCAATCACAGGGAAGACTTGTGAATTTGAGTTAGAAAAGCTTTATTCTTCTTTACTAGAATTCTATATAAAAACTGTAGTGTCTTTTCCTGTGATGAGTGATGTCATAAAATTATTTGTGTCAAGTGTGATGAATCTGGATGTGAGAGGTGTTATCATCTCTTCCAGGAGAAACTCAGATTTGCCCAGTTGGTATGTGCTGAGTTTGGCACATTCTACATTTGAATCACAGCAGTAAGAGGCATCCCTGCATCTTTCCAGTGTCTCAGTCTATGCTTCGCCTCTGCTGCCATATGAGATATTCTGATGTAGATCTACAAAATTCTTACTGTCACTTTAAATTGTCAAAATTCTTTATGATTTTATTATTGAGAAAGATTGTAATAATAATTACTATAATCATAATATGCTTCTTATCTACCACTTTCTGTCCACAAAATATAAAAAGAACAAGGTCTGGACTCGTGATAAAACACAGAGAGCAAGCACTAGTGTAGACTGAGGTAATAGAAGTGTGACGTATGAAGTGTGTTATATGAAGAGGGTTATAGATGGTAGACTTGAAGATGGTTATAGATAGAAATTATTATTCTATGAGAAGCAAACACAGATCTTCAAAGCCAGTCTTGAAAAGAAAAAGCTGAATCAGGCCTCTGGTGCTAAAAAAACCACAACTCTCTCAGTCCTAAAGATAAAACTGCAAAATCTGGACACATATCAAGGACACTGTGTGGCCAAAGTGACTACAGTGAAGCAGACAAGAAACAACTTTATTTTCCTGTTCATCTTATTTCTCCTGTGAGCAACTTGCCCACATGCAGTGAATACCAGCACACAGAGATCTGTGTCGAGGCACTGTCCTGCTGAGCTGCTGGTCACGTTGGGCAAGTGCCAAGGAATTATCACTCAGCTCTCAATCTCCACATGTCTCGTGCTTGAGGGCAGAGTTCCCCATCAGAGGTTTCTTTGGCAGGCACATGATAGTCTAAATCTCTGGGCATTTTAAGTAGACTTTCTTAATTTTCTGTATCATGAAGCCTGCTTATATTCAAAGAGTGACTCAATGATCACCCCTTTCTCTGGTGATAACAAAGTTCAGCAAATTGGTTGCCTTTCGTAGCATTTTTCCCTGTTTATTCTTTTGGAAATGAGATTGGAACCAGGCCATGACAGTTTTTCCCGTTCTCAACATTTACTCACAGCAGCAATTAACAGGAAACAGTCAAACACTTCCTTGGCATCAGACTCTCACGTCAAAACCATCAAGTCTGATTTCACTGCCTGCTCATGCACCCAGGGCTGTGGGGAGAAATGGTTTTTATTCACCACTTAATGTCAAAAAGAATTTGATGAATATTGTAAATCATTCTTCTGCCAATGCCCTTTTTTTACACACTCACCCCTTCCTTTCATAATCTTTCCCAAAGAAAGGGTTATATATTTGCATTACTCCTCTGCCTGAGCACATCAGCACCACCAGTATCACTCAGATGAATCTACAGCCTTCTAAGGTAACAGCAGCATGTAGCTAGGCAACAAAAAAGAATATAGTATTTTTCAGGAAGGAGGGCTTTTCTAGATGATCTCATACAAATGCAGTGCCTTTTTTGCCTTAAAAGAAGAAAACGTTTCATTGGAGAAATTACTCTGACACCCTGTCACAATCAAATCATATAAATATATAGGCTTCCCTTGTGAAAGGAAATAACAATACATTGTATATTGTTCCTATTTATTTATCTGTATCTATTACATATTTGTGAGGTTTTTAGGAAGACTAAAACCCATAAATGATTTTATGTCAGATCTCATTAACCATCATCCTAATTTAAATTGAATGCTTCAATAATTACTAAGCCAGCTGAAATAAATTGTGTCTCAGCTCAGCTGAAACAGTGTCATCTTGTGAAAAAAAGGAGACATTGTGAGTGGAAAAAAGGCACCCTGTTGTGTACATCACTGTATAGAGGGGCAGAGCTGTTGTGAATGGTGAACACAATGGTGTGGGAAGGGATTAATTCGCTTCAGTGCAAGGTACAGCACAGTCACCCATGGTCTGGTGCCCCAGATGAGAGTGATGAGACCAGCAAACAGGCTTTGGAGGGACAATTCCAGCCTGGAGAGGGGGCTCTGAGATGCTAGAAGAAAGCATCTGCCTTTGTTCCTTGCCCAGCTTTGTGCTGGCCAGGCCTCAGGAAAGATGCTGATACACATGAAGCTGTAGCACCATCTGCTCAGAGTGTCCTAGCCTCTGAACCACACTAAGATTCACAACTGCAGCTCACAATTTCATCCTACTAATTCAACAAGGTGTCTGTACATGTACATGCCTTTAGCTTGCAGAGCTTTTGAATTCTGTTTCCCCATCTGGCCACAGGGCAGGCCCTACGTGATGCCAGGAAAGCATCTGTCCTGGTCCAGGACAGTCCCACTCCAGCCTTTAGGAGAGCTCACACTCCATGCACTGCAACTTCTGCACCAAGTATTTTTTTATTTTCCTGGTACAGACCTGAACATAGATAATCAGGGACATTACATCCCAGTCTTGGCAGCTTTCATGTATGTATTTCCCCTCTCTGGCACATTCTTCCAGAGCCTCTTCTGTGGGATGATTTCCATTCTTCCCAGCTGGACCAAGGCAGGATTCATACCACGTTGCCTCTTTCATGTCCCCATTCTTCATGTTGAAGCAGGCAGTGCCCACTTAGGCACGCAAGCCAAAAAAAGAAACTATTTACTTGTGAAAGACTTGAGCAACTTTGAAAAGGATGAAGAGTGAAATATCTAAGTGAGAGGTACACCATCTTCAGAAGATTTTAGCAAAGTTAATGTAGCTTAAGGCTTAGTAGAATGTGCTAAAGTGGTACTATGCATTAACTGATGTGTATGCACTTTGCATTTAAACTATAGTGTGTGTGTATTCAGGCATGGAATAAAAAAAAATATTAAATTATCTGGGTTGGTAATTACCCAAGTACATTTCCTGTGGAGTTAAGTGTTTGGACTGCAGATTAACTGAAATGTGTAGTCAAATGGCTTATGCATTTAAAGCAAGGCAGTTAGGACTGAGGTTAAAGCTCATACAATGTTTTCTTCTTGTTTGAAACAATAAATTAACTCTCAATTGTTTTACTAAGAGTGGCCCAATATTCTTCTTATCAACAGAAATAAATGTGACTTCATCACTTGCATGCTAAAAGCATAAAATATAATCTCAGTTAAAGCTCTAAATTTGCAGGTTCAGACTCAGAATGGAGAGTCAGAAAGGGAAGAAATTGTTTGAGTACCAGCTCATGTTTCCAGCTCCTACTTAATTTTGTTATTAGTAAGAACCATCAGTAAGGCAGAATTTGACAGGCTCTTTACATTGATTTATGTTTCAAAAAACTGTG
This sequence comes from Turnix velox, assembly GCA_013400935.1. Lineage (NCBI taxonomy): Eukaryota > Metazoa > Chordata > Aves > Charadriiformes > Turnicidae > Turnix > Turnix velox. The sequence goes on from VZTY01004609.1 coordinate 149,315, forward strand.
TCTGAAATGCATTGTTGTGAAAGTCAGTGCCAATTTGAAGAGAAACAATTCATGTGACTCATTCCTGTTCACTATTTTCTGTCAACCTCAAAAGTAATTGTGCTTTTTTAAAAAGTTGTCTGCAGTGTTAATGAAACTATTTTCTGATTTTCATTAATATTTTAATGTTCTGTTGGAACCATTTGGAAAAAAAAAATCTGTTGGCATTTATGGTTCTTCTCTGCAAGCACCACATGGGTGATTTATTTATCACTTTGCAGAGGAAATAAGAGGTATGGCTGCTTAGATACCTTCATAATCCTCAGACAGGGTTGGTGCCAGCTCTTCCATTAGGAGAAATGCAGAGAAATCAAGCTGCTAGGCATCCTGGGGTTAAGCAACCTCCTGACATGAGACTGAGGTTATTTTGGTCAAAACACCCCATGTGACACATCTGATGGGAACCCAGATGAAACTAATTTGGGTGGATGAGGAAAAAAAAGTGCTACAATAAACCATCATCTCAAACTTACAGCAAAGTAGCAGGGAGGCTCACGTCCAGCAGAGAGTTTGGCAGCAATGACTTGCCAGTTGCACGGGTCTTCCTGCTTGGCTCAGAGTGGCCACAGCCACTGCCCACGTTCCTTGGCAGCTGCACTAATGGTCTGGTGAGGTGTGCATTTCCCTCAATATTTTATGTGGGTAATTCCCCTGTTTGTTTTTTTTTTCTCCTTGCTGACACTTACTTTTCCATAGTCACATTGAAAGACTCTGCTATAAGCTTTTCTTTTGTTTAGGGAAAAATGTTGACTCTGCCACTTGTTCAGTCTGTGTTGGCTCTGATGCATTTCATAAAGGAAAGGAGAATGGTGCATCTGCTTGACAGGCTAAAGGGAAAAGTTTTTTTAACAGCTATAAAAAACCATACACATTGTAAAACTTAAATCAAAGCTGCAGAGGGATGTCTTTATCAAAGCACCTTATTGATGTAAACACATCAGTCTTAAGCTTGGGCAGAAGATCGAAGCAACAGTTCCCAGTGTGTGGTACACATCACTCCACACAGAGACAGCAAGAAGAGAGAGCATGAAGTTCTTCCACAGACAGCTCAGTTGTGTTGTTGGATACAAAGCTACAGAGCTGCTTCCCTGATGCTCACAAAACTGAGGGTTGAGGAGTCTTCAGAAGTTAGAGGGTGGGTGGGCAGCAGCAACAGCGTGGGAGGCATCTGTGCAAGCAGGCCCAAGTATGTGCAGTGTGGTGGAACACAAGCCAACAACTGCTTGGTCTGTGGGCTCAATGACAGAGAATGTTACTCCTGTCCACAGCACAGCCAGCTGCTCTCAGGAGCTCCTGTCACAGTGGCTAAGGACTGGGAGCCCTGAATGCCAACCTACTCACCCCTGGAAGCATTGGGAGCCCAGAATGCCACCCAGCCACCCATGGAAGACTCTGCCCAGAGCCTAGGAATGGGAAACAGATGTCTGCTTCTGGCATTTTTCCTGGACTTCAATGAGGCTGTTTGTATTCAACACAGCTGCTCCAAAGGGTCATAGTTTCTGATGGAATGTGTCCTATTACAAAGCATTCCAGAGGCTAAATTTAGGAGTAGCTTTTTGGAAAAATTAAAATCTGAAAACAAACACTTGTAACAAAAATTTTTTTCTTCTCACGTTTTATCTCCATACAGGAGGGGTCAGCTAATGATAAAACCAGGGAACAGCAGACTTTTGCTAGAACTGGCAGGATGTTACCATTCAGCAAGTATGCAAGCTGAGGGAGCCGGCACAGGAGGACCTGCTATCATCAGCAAAGTAACTGTGGTTTGTCCTTACTGTCTTATTTTTCTCTCAGAAATACAACATCAAATTCAGTTACAGAACCACACTACTGTGATAGGGCTCCCCATCATTAAGCAGCAGAAGTGAGACTTTTTCTTGGATATCCCATAATGGAGTCCCTCTACCAAAAAGCCACCCCCCAGCTATACACTAACAATTTAAACTATCCAATCCCCTTCTCTGAAAAGGTAAATGGTGCAAAACACACACACAGGGTTACTGAGTACAATGTGTTTCATGAGGCAAGTGCCAACATCCCAGCAAGTTCTTAACAATATTATTATTATTGTGCAGTGGTGAAAGCCAAGCACAGGGATTTCACAGAGCATAATTTACCAATTCCTTCTCTATTTGGAAAGCAGGTTGAAGCAATCCGTTGGCAGATTTAATCATCCTTCTGTTATCCCTTGGCACGTATTTGCATTCTTTTCTTCCCCAGAATCTGGGATGGCAAAATTGATTTTTATTAAAAAAAAAATAAAACAAGCTCAGAAAACAAAATCAAAGCAAGCAAGCATGCTGTCTGTGAGCTGCCTGCTGCACTGCTGTGGCTAAAGTTTCATTTGCAGTGCAAACACTGACAATGTCAGAACTAATCAGTTCAGTGATTCAGCAAGAGAGGCAGAGATGAGAGACAGTATTAACAGCTGGGTCATTCTGCTCCTTTCCCTCTTTAATGCTACATCTTTATTTATGGTCTCATTCATATATCCAAGCAAGTGCTGCTCATTCAAATGATGCTAAGCCAAATAAGCAGATGAAAGCTGCTACACAGCCCTATTCAAACTGGGGGCCTCATTTCTGAAATGAGAAGATTTTAGTGGTTTCTGTCCAATCTTGATACGTGACTTTAAACGTCATGCTTGGCTCACCACTGCCTCAGGCTCCCCAGCTGCTCAACAGAGAACATGGTAGACTACAAGGCTGTGGTTTACATAGTGCTCAAAAGCTTCACTACTATTAAAATAGCATCTGAGGCTCCCCAAGAGAAAATACTATTGAAATATAAAGCATCACCATCAAACAGATGAGCACAATCTACTTTTTAAAGCATATCATTTACTCCTAGGTAACTGATGACACTGAAGATAACACTGAATGTGCACAGGCAACAAACACGGTCCACAGTTAGAAACATCTTTTACTTGTAAAACCCAAATTAATTCTAGAATTCTACCTTAATGAACTTTTCTATTATCAAGTTCTGGCAAAGACAATTATTTAGTAAATGCCATATTGCCTGGACCAGAAGCACAGGCCAGGTATTTCAGTAAGTTTAAAGCAAAAATGTAATGACGATGTCAAACTTCAACACAAAACAGGCTGCAATTTTTGGAGGAAAATCCCACCTGTGCAAGGACCAATATAATTTACCAGTCAATTTTCACTATATTTTAGTAGATGCTTATAAACTCATTTCCCACATACTATTTTTGCAGCAGAAATGAAACAACTCGCTAAGAAAAGCCAACTGATTTTATTTTGCTCACCAATAATTGTACAGTGTAACACTAGCATCACCACTTATATACAAAATCAGTCCAACATAGCAAATACCAATGACTTTCTCTTGGGACAGTTATGATCGAGCAGATAAACACTGATTCACCACTTCCAGCAAGTGAGAGTTTTCCAAAGCAGCTGCTACACGTTCTTTATCAGCGAGCTGTTTATTAACTGTGCAGAAAGAAAACACCAGAAGAAAAGGGTCAAAACACTGAAATGTGATGTCTTTTTCAAAGAACTTTACCCTGAGACCGATAATTGCACTTGTTGCTATGGTACTCGGGCAGACTAATAATTCTGCAGGGGCCAAGTGCACTGCAGAGTCACAGTGTAAATTCAAAGCTGCACGTTATCACAAATTAAACCAGTGAGCTGTTAGTGACTCAGCAGCAGGGAGCTACTGTGTGTAGGTGTAACAGCAGAAGAAATTTTCCCCCCTGCTTCTCCCCATTTTCCAAGTCCTCCATAAGCCAGGCAAATCAATGAGCAGTTGAGAGTGCAGGCTGCCTGAGGAGATGTTTGAAGCATGGTACAGAACATCCCCCGGTGTCATCACTACACACTCCTGCTCTATCACATCCCCCAGAAGCTGACGCACAAAAAGTCCCCAATACCAAACTCTGCAGGTGTGGGCATCTCCCTCCTCTCTGATTTTTTAAGATTAAAGAAAAAAAAGTAATGACCACCACATAACAGAGCAGTAAAATCCTTACCTGCATGCTCAGAGGCATGTGTTCCTGGTGTGATATGAACATCCAGCTTTAAAAGCATTGCAAAAAAAAAAGGGAACAAGTTAATGCAATATTGGAAGCTCAACTTCAAATTATTTAATAATAGAAATAAAACAACAGACAATAAGAGGGGAGGAGAGGAGGAAGAGGGAATCTATATTCGTGCTAATACCAACTGCTGTATATAGCAGGAGACTAAAATAGAATCATAGAATAGTTTTGAGTTGGAAGGGACCTTAAAGATCATCTAGTTCCAATCTACCTGCCACAGGCAGGAACACTTCACACTACACCAGGTTGCTCACTGCCTCATCCAGCCTGGTCTTAAACAGGTCTTCCTGTTGGTCTTCCAATTTACATCCATTATTCCTAGTCCTGCCACCACATATAAAACGTCCTAGCCCTGCCTTTCTGTAGGCCCCCATCACGGAATATTCTGCATTCCCATCTGCTGAAGTCTCCTCTGGCCATGGTTGAGGCACCCATCCCTTCTCCCATGCCACAAATCACCGCAATGCCTAGAACCATAATGCTGCATCCTTATTTTATCCCACTGCCCTCTGTGGCTCCTGGAGTGCTTTCCATTACATGGAAAAAGCTCCAGTTGTTTTTCAGCGTGAGTGAGTCAATGCTTCCCCCTCTCCCACGGGGATGCCACAACTCACCTTGAACCTCTCCGGCAGTGACCTGATGAGCTTCACCTTGATGGAGAGGCCGATGAGGGTGGCCATGCTGCAGTGCGGGAGGGTGGGGGTGAACTCCACCGACACCGTGCTCTCCGCGTCATTCACCTGGGGAAAACAACACCTCCCGTGGGCCTCCCCGCGACTGTCACCCCAAACCCGCAGCAGGCGGCCAATGACACGCACTTATAGACTTCTCTGCCAGCGGTCTAAGCACTGTGCTTTACCTGCGGTAAACCGCTCTCATAAAATAATTAAGTTAATGAACGAAGCAGCTCTACCCTGCGGCCTCATCCCGGCCCCCGCAGCGGGGACATCTCTCACCTTCACTCGCATTTGCTCGACGACGTTCAGCTCCTCCAGGGTGAGGGGGTGCTCGGGGTCACTGATGGAGCGGATCAGATGTGCCTCGGGGTTAAGGAAAGTTAAGGAAAGCGGCACCGCACCTCCCGGCCCGGCCCCCCCGCTCCCGGCAGGATATCGAAGATCTCCCGGTCATCGATGATGTCGGGCAGGTCGTCGTCCTCCTCCCGCGCCGTCACCGGCCGCTCCCCCGTGCGGCGGTAGATGAGGGGGTTGGCGTTCTCCAGCGGCGCCCCGCCGCCCGGGCCCGGGCCCACCATGGCGGCCGCTCCCCGCTCCTGCGGCCGAACGGAAGGAAGCCGGAACCCTTCGCCGCTGCACCGGGCGCTGGGACGATCCCTTCCCCGTGGTGGGAGCGCCCTCCTGTGGGGAAGAGGCGGAACCGCAGTCGGAGAGTGTCTCGCGGAGCACGGCTGTGCGGGAGCCCGGGCAGCGCTGAGAGGAGAGTACGGCTGTCCGTGGTGGGTACGTCAAGTTGCCGGTTAAATACAACCTGTTCCTGATTAAAATTATCCTCTTTTAATTAACTGGAAAAGTCGAGCTATCTCAAACACCCCCACAGGCTTAAAGGGAGTTCTGGGATCTGCGTTGAGGACCAGCAGCGTGTAACAACAGCTAAGGGGTTCAAAATGTGGCTAAACTTCCTTCTTACTTGCTAACCAGAATAAATCTGGACTGGGTGTCGCTGCCCATGGCAGGAGGATTGGAACTAGATGATCTTTGAGGTCCATTCCAACCCAAACCATTCTATGATTCTATAAGCAATAGAGAGCAGTGGTGATGATTGTTCACCTTTCATCTTTGTTTTCTGTTATACTCAATGAATATATAAATTACCTTGGCATTAAAGCTCACTTCTTAACCTAATCCATGGGTATCTTAAGTTGGTCTTTCAACTACTTTTATATTGTTTTGGATGATAAATTCTGTTGCTAAGCATAATTTTTATTCTGGCTGTTAAGAAAATACAAAACTGACTGAGCTCATTTTCCTGTAGTGGGGTTATGTTATGTTGTAATATGCTGTGTTACCTTAGGTTATGTTATATTACCTTATAGCATGGTATTTGCACAACTAATGATGCACATTATTTTATCATTCATGAAATCACTCTAAATCTTGCTTTACCTGTNAACACCTACAAGGAGGGGGCATCCACTCACTGTAAAGAATTTCTTTCTTATATCTAGCCTGAATCTACCCCTTTCAATTTACATCCATTATTTCTAGTCCTTCCATCATGTATCTTATTAAAAAGTCCTACCCCTGCCTTTCTGTACCCTTCAGATATTGATAAGCTACTATGAAGTCCTCCTGAGCCTTCTCTTCACCAAGCTGAACAACCCCAACTCCTTCAGCCTGTCTTCATAGGGCAGATGCTCCAACCCATATGATGTGTGCTGGAGAAGCTGGAGGTGTATTAGGTGAAAGCCTGAGACACTTCAGTGATTTGCAGCTGAAGGAACCATCCACCCAGAAGAGGTGAAACATCTGATGTTTCCACATCAAAGGTGGGAAGGCAAAGACCTATTATGAAGGAGGTGCTTTGCCAGTTGAAGACAGTGACTAAACTCTATCTTCCCTACTTGTGGGCCCAGCTATGAAGAAAGCCTTGAGGCTCATCTGTTTAGGGCCAGTCATCCACACTAAGGGATGTCTGGAACCTCTTGTTGTTTTCTCCACTTGTATGATTAACAGCAGATTAACTATGATTAGACCTTTTGTTGTGGTTCACAGATGGTGTCGGGTCATTTTCAGATCACCTGTTCTCAGGATCAGGTAATGATTAGGTGTGTTACTCCAAGGGATTGTATTTACATCCTGTATCAAGGGCAGCTCTGAAAGTGCTGAATACAATGTACGAACAAAGGGGAATTTAGCTGCACTCCCTACTCACAGTGCCCTCAGCAGGGACCTTTGTACCATTCTCTTCTACATACAAACAGAAAAAAAAATCCAGAGTCCAGACAGGGCTAAAAAATGGTTCCTCGGAGACAGATTGCTCTGCTTTGTGCTTTATTTTGTGGTCTAGCATTCATCACTCATGGAGCAGAAGGTGAGATCCAACTCTCTTTCTATTGCTGTTGCAGCTAGCAAGTTGGAGTGCAGAGGTTTTCAAAGGGAGTGCCTCTCATGCTTTTGTTAGCAGTCTGCAAAAGTATTCTAATAAGTTTGATGCAAAAATAACTGGGTTTGTGAGGTGCATATATATATGGATGTATGAAAATAAAACTTTCTCTTAGGCAGCATAAAGAAAAAGCATTTCCAAATCATCCAGATGAAGTATTTTTAAGGTCTACTTGGCTGATAAATTTAGAAAATGTGAACAATTTTGACAATTGCTGTTTGGGCTGAAATTTGTTTTTTAAGCTTTATGCTCTTGCACAGTGACTAAACTCTATCTTCCCTACATCTGGCTGTCATTGGCAGAGCCAGCTGTAGGAGTGTTTGGCAGGGGATATCTGTCATTGCACAAAAGAGAAATGAAAACTGAACAGAATTGAAAGGAATAATCCGAAGTCTTCTAAATCAAAAATGCTGCATTGAAAAGTCTAACAATTACAAAGATGGAATTATTTTTTCCCCTTATGTGTCACTTAGGACAGAAAGGCGTCGAGCCAGAAGTGACTATCACACTTGGACGGCTCAAAGGGAGACAGACGAATGTGAAGGGAACAGACAAACTTGTAAATGAATTCCTTGGGATTCCTTTTGCAAAACCCCCTCTTGGATCCTTGAGGTTTTCTCCACCTGAACCACCTGAAACCTGGAATGGTCTGAGAGATGCAACTTCTTACCCACCACTGTAAGAGCCATTCCATTCATCTGTATGCAGAAGCTGATCAGTTTGTCAGTGCTGTCATGTTCGTGAGGGTACAGAGGTCTGGTTTTTGGTGAGGAGCTTGTACTGACTGGTAGTGAATGTGCTGCCAGTACCAAAATATTGCATCAGAACTCTTCCTGGGAAATTCCTGTCTTTGGAAATCAAGTTTTCTCATTAAGCTGTGCTGAAATAATTCAGCTTTTTAGGTACAACTGCAGAGCTGTGCTTTTACAGGTAGCACTTCAAATTGTATAGAGGTAACACAAAGTTTGAGCACTCTGTGGGAGTTCATCCTGTGAGGCAAAAGAAGGTGTGTTTTCTCCACCATTGTTGCATTGCTGCTATTGCATTTTTGTTACTAATGGCCATTCTTCTTTTCTTTTGTGAAGATGTCCTCAAGATCTGTCCATGTTGAAAATAGCTGAAAGAAACTTTAAAGAAAAACACCTGAAGTTCCAAACTTCTGAAGACTGTTTGTACCTAAGTGTTTACAGTCCTGCTGGGTCAACAAAGAAGGACAAGTTACCTGTACGTAACCCTATTGTACAGATTTGAGTTGTACAATGTTGCACCTATAGCTCAGTTAATTTTTTGAAACTGTGAGTCTGCATTAGCAAAAAGTAATATTATTAATGACAATATTAATATTGTTGGCGTTATTATTACATAAAATTCAAAGTCCACCAGCCTGCAGTTTAGCTCCCACTGAGCTTCAATCACTTCGAGTTCCTAATTCCCTGATGCTGTCTTCCTCTACCAAGCAATGTATAAAAGTGTGTCTCACCCTTTTTTCTCCAAGGTAATGGTGTGGATCCATGGGGGCAATTTTATATTTGGTGGTGCAGCAAGGTACGATGGCTCTGCACTGGCAGCCTATGAGAACGTTGTGGTTGTAATAATTCAGTACAGACTTGGACTCCTTGGATTCTTCAAGTAAGATGACCTGTTTCACTCTTTACAAAATCATGGAATCATAGAATGGTTTGGCTTGGAAGGGACCTTAAAGATCATCTAGTTCCAACCCCCTGCCATGGGCAGGGGCACCTCCCACTAGACCAGGTTGCTCAGTGCCTCATCCAGCCTGGCTTTAAACACCTCCAGGAAGAGGCTTCCACAACCTCCCTGGGCAACCAACTTTAGTTTCACCACCCTCATGGCAAAGAACTTCTTTCTTATATCCAGCCTGAATCTTCCCTCTTCCAATTTGAATCCATTACTCCTAGTCCTGCCACCCTGGACCCTACTAAAAAGTCTTACCCCAGCTTTTCTGTAGGCCCCCTTCAGGTATTGAGAACCCACTATGAGGTCCTCCCTGAGCCTTCTCTTTACCCCGAGGTCAGGCCTTTCCTCAAGTCTGAGCTTTGCTCAATGTCAGGCTTTACTTCCAGGCCATTCTGCCTATCATGTTTAAGACTGGGTAGTTTTGTTCTCTAAATCAGCTGAACTTCTACACCAGCTTCCCACTGTTAGAGTTATTTAAATGTACACAGTTCTCTGCCAGCAGGTCTTTAAAACATTAAGAAAGGTCCATAAATTTTATTTGCATTGTTGTTTGATTGTAGCCTGATAAGAAATCATAGGTGGGCTTATTTGGTTCTTGGTGAGATGTTTGTTCATGCCTTTACTTCCATCCATTGGCGTGTGTCATTTTGTGTGAAGGCCAGGGATCCATCTGTAAAAGGGTAAACAAAGAGTAGAGTCTGTGGGGCTTGCAGCTGACTATGAAGGGCTGTAGGACAGTAGGCTTTACAGATCTTTCCTTGGCCAAATCTGCACAAAAAGTAAGTTGGTGAGATTTGTTTAATTTTGATATTAAAAGAAGCATCATTCTTCCTGGGAATTTGGTTTGTAATGCTCTTCTTTCAGCACTGGTGATGAACATGCCCGTGGGAACTGGGCATTTTTGGATCAAGTAGCAGCTCTTCGGTGGATTCAAGAGAATATTGAACCCTTTGGTGGAGATCCAGGTTCTGTCACACTCTTTGGTGTATCTGCAGGATCTTGCTCTGTTTTTGCACATGTATGTATGTAAGGGATGCACTAAAAAGCCAGGTCTTAAAAATAATCCTCACAAACTCATTTAGTGTAACATTTCCTGCTTAATCTCATGTTTTACAGTAAAATTTTATGGCACATTGTGCTAAATCTGGACACTTCCCCTGTAAGCACATAAAAACGAGCAATTTCCCACTAAATCCAGCAGCCTAATCAAGCAAAAAGTTATGGTATAAGGACCTTAATGGAGTGTAAATACTTTCTGTTCTTCCCTTCTTGGCAGGTCTTATCTCCTTTGTCTAAGGGTCTCTTTCATAAAGCAGTATCAGAGAGTGGAATTTTTATCCCCGCTGTTAAAGATTTACGTTTTGCAACAGATCCTAAGGTAGGCTCATTTTTATTTATTTAAAGCCCATGTAACCTACAATTGGGTATTTCTTATATCTGATAATTTGAGTAAAAGAGAAAATCTGATTGCATATTATGCAACAAAGTTGATCAAATGCCTTGTCACAGCACAGCTATAAGTATGTAGATTAGCACGAAGCAAATTTTCATTCAAATAATTTCAATCTTGTTTAGTGTTGGAAATAAATTGTACAGTGATGTGATTATAGTATCTGTGGGTCAGGTATTTTGAGTTGCACACACACTAAGCTCATTTTTCTGCACACAGTAACTGTGAAATTCATTGTTAAAATTTTAGATAAAATCATGAAGAGGAACTCAGTTTTTATTTAGCTGTGGTCTCTTATGGAGGGCCTTTATTTGAAATTTAAATTAAATTTTTAAAAAATTAAAATAAATTTCTCTCTGCCTTATCATTTCTCCTCCTAAAAAGGCAGGTACTAATAATGTAAATCGCTCATAACTTGGTTTTCTGAATTTTCTATTCTTATCTGACTTACTTTACAACCTTGTATTGCCTCTACAGCCAGGTCTGTTGTAGAACATCAAAGGGAAATGTAGCAAAAGAGAGAAGTACACTAGAATAATTTCACTTTGTGATCTGGTAAAAAAAATACTGCAAGACCTATCAGGCTCACCTAAATCTGCCCTTAAATATATCTATTAAGAATGTCATGTATAATGGTTTTCTGTTTATAAATTCCTTGAGGATCAGCTCATACCTAACAGTTCTTGCCTTTGTTAATAATTTTCAGAAAATTGCAAGTATATTTAAGTGTGACACAAGCAACTCACTCTCACTGATAAACTGCTTAAGGAAGCAGAAAGCAGAGGACATAGTCTCTAACACCACGGTAGGTGAAACTCTACTTAGTAACAGATTTTTTAATGGAATATTTGCAAAACTTTAGCTCAGTCTCCAACCAGAGTTCCTTGTTGGCCTCTTCTGAGGTTGATTTTTCTTAACTTTTGTCAAAATACGCCCTAAATATTGGAATAATTTTACATAGACTCAAGCATACATATGTTTTAATGTCAGTTTGAAGCAGCACAGGATCAGGAAAATATTACATGAATCCATACCATGACCTTACCAGGCTTGTGTTTTATACTCTGTCAAGTTTCCTTTAGAGTGCTGTAGATACTCAGATTTTTAAAGCCCTTTTTGCAACTTGGAACATTAAATGTGGACTTTTTTTTTTATGATTTGAAGAAAAAATCAAAAATACTATTAACTTGATCTTTTTTTTTTTCTCCTCATTCAGGAAATCCCGTTTCTGCCCTTAGTTTTGGATGGAGTATTCCTTCCTAAGTCACCTGAAGAGATATTGGCTGGAAAAGAATTTAATGCAGTCCCCTTCATGATAGGAGTCACCAACAATGAATTTGGCTGGAATATTAGATCTGTAATTTAATGGTTATTCTATTTTTTGAAAGTTTGTATTAACAGATGCAAGTGAATGAGAAGGTATTTGCTGGTAGGTTTGAGTGGGCTTGTTGAGAGGTTTATGTAGAAACCTTCACCAAGGAACCATTTACTACACTAAATAGAAGCTTTTAAGAGAGCTGCTTCATTGTACTGCATTTTTGCATGTGTTATTATGCCTTAATAATAAAGACCAGTAATAAGAATACAGTGGGATAATGTAGTTACAATGTTATAAGTATGGGAGAAGTTAAATGGCACTGATAATATTTCTTTTTTTTTTCTTTCTCTGTGCAGACATCAAAAATACCAGGCTTAAAGGAAATAGGAGATAAAAAGTCAATCATTTCAACTTTAGAGTTTTTATTGCCAATGTTGGTAAGTACTGCTGCATTAATCTCATCTGAGAAGTGAAATATCTTTTTAATGCATGTAACAGATTTGTCATGATGGTGTTCTCTAATTTCCTGCTCAAGTCATGGTGTTACTAAGAGTGGAGGTCATGTCCATGTCATGCTGTGGGGAAAGTCCCAGCAAAACTGACAGGACTGTGGTGTATGGAGTCTGGGATCTGGGGAAATACCTTTCTCTTTCTGTACCTCTGAACCAACATTTTTATCTTACATATTTCTATGTAGGATTGCTCTAATATTATCCCTAATCTTATGGTATCTGAAAGCTAATCTTTCTGACTGATGGGTTCCAATGAAGGATTTTTCAATGTCTTTACATTAAATTAAATGTAACTTCTAAAGTAGTAACTTTGCATTCCTGGTTTTGAAATGTTTCTTTCAAGCAGCAAATTCTTCCCCTAAAGCCATAAGCTGTGTTTGGAGATCCCATTGGTCTTGCCTTGTAGTCTAATAGTCCATAGATCTTTCAAGGGCTCAGAGAATTTACTTCTGTTATTTCCATCTCTGGTCTCCTGAAGAAAACAGAAACCAAGGGTATTATCGGGAAAAATTACATTTGGGTTGTTTTGCCCCACAAAGACTCTGAATAGGTTTTATTTGCCATTGTGGTTTCCCATCAACCATAAATGCTGTCCTGGACCTTTGTGCCTTTGCAGAATCTCTGAAGCTTAAAAGATGGCATTTTTAGCCACTAATTCAGAGTGATATTTTTAATCTTTGTTCCTTGTTTTCCCTCTTTCCCTTAGTACATTCCATCAGAAATTGTGCCTGCAATAGTGGATGAATATCTGGGAAACACAGATGATCCTGCTGAGCTACGTGACCAATTTCTGGACTTGCTGGGGGATATGGGAATCATCATGCCATCCATTAAAGCCTTGAATTATCACAGAGGTGAGCTAATAAACACCAGTAGGATATTCAGAACTCTTATTACATGTGGGATCAAATGATGTGGACACAAACCCTGTCCTGTGTAGGCAGCCCTTCTTTAGAGTCCCACTGGGAATGTGAGGGTGAAGTGTGACACATGTGTATATACTCCTTTATCTTTTTATTAGTGTCTTGCAGTTGTGCTTGTAGTCACAGTATATAGAGAGCAGGGTGTGATAATACAGGTAAATGTTTGCTAACTGAAGTACAGGCTTAAAAATTAAAACATATTAAAGTAACCTGGAATTTGTCCTTTGGCCTGCTGCTGTTTTGGAAGTTAGCCTGGAGATTTGCTGGTATATTAGTGGAGCCATGCCAAATCACCCAGGACCAGAAAATAACAGTTTTTTATTTTTTTTTTTAATTTTTCCTGGAGGGAATCTTTCTCCTTTTTGTGTGTGTGTGTGAGTACCATGAGATCTTAATTTTAAATTCAAAATTAAAACACACATTTGAATGTAACATTCCATTAGAAATGCCCCCAGTATAAAAAATTGTGGGTAACTTTAATATTTTAAACAGCTGACATGAGCTGTAATTTATACATCTCTTCTTTAACTCTCTAAATGTTACATCTTCCAGAGTCTGGAGCTCCTACCTACTTCTTTGAGTATCAGCATCGCCCCACTGCATTCTGGGATAGTAAACCAGAGTACGTGAAAGCTGATCATGGAGATGAAGTTGGCTTTGTCTTTGGAGGACCATTTCTGGCTGGTGATATTCAGCTACGCAGTAAGGAGTAGAACATTGACTATTCACTCATTAATTGCTCTTGTGGGCATTATTCAATTCAGTAATGCTACTTCCATTTTAATCAGGCTAAATTTCATGTATTAACTGTGAGACCAAAGAACAACCCTATGTCCTGTTGAAACCTGTCTAATTTGCTGTCTTCTGCATTCTTTATCATGTACAGTTTGCTGTTTCTGAAGCACAGTAAGTAAGTTGTCAACAAGTTAGCAAATTGAGCTTTTACTAGATAACATCGCTATCATTATACCAGCCCTGTTCATTAATTGGACAACTAGTGTTGGCTGAAAAATAAGCTAAAGGAAAGGTCAATTTGCAGGGGATTAGCAGAGTGCTAGGGGAAGCAGGAGATCCAGGATCTCTTCTTTTCCTGAGGAATTTAAACTGAAGTCTTCTCCTTTCTGGGAAATCCCACAGGCTGCCAGGCTCCAGAGAACTGAGGACTCGGTCTCTTTAGCAGATCATGTTCCAGTTATGTTGACTAGACCAAAGCTTGGAAACTCTAGATTTTGTCTTTAGTGTGAAGATCTAATGGTTAAATGGTTTCTCTCATGACTCTATTAATATTTAAGAATTTTATTCAAAACTGAACCAGTCCAATGGGGGAGGATTAAGGGTGTACTCCTAAAATTGCCTTCCCCCTGTAAGTCTGGGCATTCTCATGGGATTCTGGAAGTTCTGGTTCCCTCAGACAGAATCTCACATTGTTACAGTCCAAAAGAATGTACCAGTCATCAAACAGTTAGATGCAGGATGCCATATCCTGGGGAGTAATTATGAATCCAGTAATTTGCTTTAATTGCATATGCCTGAAACAATAATACTCAGGATGGAGTATTTTCTTTCCTCTGAAACAAATTAGGAGCTGTTCTAATTTTCCCAAAGAAACACAGAAAGTTTACTTAAGTGAATTTGCCATTTTTTCCCTTGCTTTCATTTTTGTCATTGACACAGTAGTTCATAGTCTGTTTCGAAGCATAAATGAAAGTATTTCCTTTTGCTACTTTGAACTTTGGAGCAATCCAGCATGTTGTAAAAACCTTCATTAATCTATTACCAGAGCCTTTTGATTTTGCTTGTATTTTACTTTTATTTTTTTTACTTATACTATCCTACACTAGAAAGCATTATACATTTTATTTGTCTGAATTTACTGCATTAAAACAGCAGATTTTACTTGATGTATTGAGATGCATTTACATCAAATAGGACACTAAATATTTTCACCTAGCAGAGGCAGTGGGCATGCTGTAACTATATTTAAATGAATTTTCTTGAAATGTTGACAGGGGGAATGACACTGTCATGTGTAGGAAGAAAGAAATTTTTGCTATCTCATGCTCTGAAGAAGGAGAATTTCACTTCCACAAAGACAGAATGAGATCCATGAAACTAAAACATGCGAGGCATTCCTTGATTTCTAGTGTGACCCAGGACACATGAAGTCCTTTTTTGTGTTCTGCTTTTGGTTTCATGAAAAGCATCAGGCAAATCACCTTATAATCTTGTAGCCCACTTCCTGCGTTTGCAGAGTAAGGATAGTTATGCTTATTCATACAGATTGGTGAAATTTTCTTTTAAAGACTGCTCTATTACTGACATATCAGAGGTTCAGTGCCTCTGTTGTCATCAGTAAATTGTTACAGTATATTCTGAAGAACAGGCTGAAATTCTGCTTCTGTAGCACAACTGTTCTGACTTCTGCCACACATCATAATTATTTTTCATTTTGTCTCTCAGGTGAAGTTACAGAGGAAGAAAAGAACCTCAGCAGGACTCTGATGAAATACTGGGCTAACTTTGCTCGAAATGGGTAAGAATCATAAGATTCATGATGCATATTACTGGGCTGTACTGACTCCATAGCAAGGTAGCTGTTTTGCTGGATCAGTCTTGAATTCTGTGATTAAATTCCCCTGTGACCAAAAAGGGCACTCAATCTTTCTTTCTTGTTGTTTGCAGAAATCCTAATGGAGAGGGTTTGGTTGAATGGCCATCTTACAACCTAAATGAAGAATACTTGGAGATAAACCTAAAACAAAAGAAATCCCGAAAGTTAAAGGAAAAGAAAGTAAACTTCTGGAGAAAAGTGATGTTTGACAAGACAAATGAGAATAGAATGGAAAACAAGAAGGTCAACACAGAGTTATAAATTGCAGTCTAAATATGCATACAATATGCAAGCTGCATTAAGCTGGTAAAAAAGTAATTTTGAGGATATCATTATTTTTCCCTTCTTTTCACTTCTTCTTCACAATTGTAATATTCATAATTATTCACAGTAATAATTCCAACTGATCTATTTCCCCTTTGTGATCCTTCAGTTTCTCCTGGATTTGTGCCTACACCAGTAGCCACCTTCATTTAATACAGTTACCACTCTTCCCTACTGCTCAGGCTTCTCTGTCACTTCCCTGTGACTGAAGATAGAAGGAAGCAGCAGCTTTGTTTTAATAAGATGATTTGTAAGTAAAACTGTCCTATTACCAGAGATGGTACAAAAGTTTTCATCTGATTTAGACACAAACTGAGTATATTAATGGATGTACTGATTGTATCTGCACAGAATATACACTCACATTGTCAGTATATGCTGAGGACTGCAGTGGAGTTTACTTCTTATAAGGGTAAAAGTAAATCACAGAGGAAAGGTTTTACCTCTGTCTACTTAGGGATGATCTTCTGATCTTCTGTCCCATCTGAGAAACAGTGAGATTGCCACGAGCTAAAGAGATAGAGCATTAAAGCTGTCCAAGTGCTGGTTTTGTGAACTCTTAAGTTTTATAAACTCTAGGTTTTATATACTCCAGCTTCACAGAATGCTCACCAGGGGCTGAGTAAAAAAAACTACCAAGCCTGATGCAGAGAGAGAGAGCCCAAAGCTGATTCAGATCTAACACAACCTCTTAATCAACAAGGGCAGCAAATCTCTTTTAATTCTATTCAACTCTCTCTTCCCTGCTCCAATGATTGATGTCCATAAACTCTCCTGACTTCCTCCTGACTCTAAATGTAAGCTGCCACCTGAATGCTTTAATATGGTTCTCACACTAGAAAGCCAACTCCTATATTGTACTTGAGACAAAAAAAAAAACATCCCCAAATGTGCAGGACTGCTCCTATTTTGTGAGCATAATATTTGTGACAATAACAAATTTTCAGGAGTTTTGCTCTTTGTTTCTATACAGTATGTTCCTTACATTGAGACACTAATACCAAAAATTAAATAAACAGACATAATTAAGTAAAAGTGTAGTTCACTTCCTGCTCTCTAAATTTTTTTTAATGGTAAGGAAATTACAATTCCATTGTGAAAGGTGGTAGCGTTGCAGCAGCTGCTGCAAGGGAAGACTGTTTTCAAGGCACTGTAAAGAACATACTTGGGGATTTACAAGGAGCACTGGGGAGCCAGTGTGACAATGGAGGAGCCACCCTGAGAGGCAGGAGGCCTCCCCCCAGTGGCACAGAGGCTGTGCAGGGCTGGCTGGGCTCAGATCAGCATTTGCCTTGTGCAACAGACACTGAACCTACTATATAAGGCAGGGTGCTGGGGTGGTAAACACTCGAGCAGCTCACAACTGGCTAAATGGCAGCTGGAGGGGAGGCAGTTCTTCATTCCCACCATTGGCTCTGTGGTGCCTGTGGCCACTAATAAGCTCCAGGTGTGTTCTCCCTATCCCCTCCTGCCCAGGGTAGAGAGCACATGAAGCCTGGCTTCATGGAGGAGCTGGGCACCCGGCCTGGCTGCACACAAACAGTCTCACAAGCAAAGGCTCCTCATTTCTTCTTGTGATCTGCTTTCAGCCTCTGTGGATTTGGGGCTTGTGGATTTGCTAGTCATTCCCCATTCAGTCAGCCTTCCACGGAGTGTCAATCTGAGGGAGAAGTCTGTGGCCTGAACACTTCTTAATGAGTGTGTGAAAGCCATTTTTCAGATTACAAACAAGGCCAGGATGGTTGAGGCTTTAAGCAACCTGTTCTTGTGGGAGGTGTCCCTGTCTATGGCAGGGGGGTTGAAACTAGATGATCTTTAAGGTTCCTTCCAACCCAAACCATTCTATGATTTTATGATTTATCCTATGTGCCTTCTTTATGAATGTCTGGCTCCTGCAGCAGAGCGCTCCCCTAGGCCACTGCTGTAATTTGGTGTTGAGAACTTTCACATCAATCTTGAAAGAGATCTTACTTAAATGTTCACAGCATTTGTCTTTGCCAAACTGTTTTTAGGTTTGTCAGAAGTTTTTTCCTTGGCCCCAAGCCTATTTTGTTTATTCTCAGGTCTTTTCTTGAAAAGAGAACATAATTTCTTACAGAGAGCAATCAGTTGGAGTTCAAATTAACAACCTGTATCAGAAAGATCTAAGATACTATCATGTGTGGATAGTAGGGCAATATATATGAGATACCTGAAAGAATTATACATAAAAGCAGATCATAACAAAGGCTAAAATTATGCCAGCTGTGCTGCTTAGGGTTTGCTGAAGCCTTATGTTCAAAAATGAATTGTTTAAGCAAACAAAAGGCATATAATTAAGCAGCCAAAGCTCACGGATTTCTAGCAATTACTTACAAATGGAACAATTGTGTCATTTTGTGCTCACACCTCCCAGGGTGAGAAGCAGAGCAGCCCCAAGTGGTGCCCACATATGGGAGAGTCTGAGGCTGAGAGGAGTGTAAATGGCTTTTGGGGAGCCACCAGTTGGACCACTGAGGTTTTTTGAACCCCAACCACAGAAAAGGGTCAGAGATGCTACTTCCTACCCACCAAGGTAAGGCAATCACAAAGCCATTGATCTTTTAAATCCCATTATATTATATGCAATTCCAGGACACTGATGAACAAAGCAATTAAAAGCCACAAAAATAAATTTCATCTCCTTGCCACCTGCAAACATTAAAATGAATGCATTTCTAAAGACATCTATAGAAACTACAATTAAAAACTCCTATCTAATGGGCATCAGTGATGAACAAATATGGAGGAGTGCTTTGCCCACAACGTTCTGCTTTGGGAGCATTTCTCTGTTACTTAGCAATGTTTATAAACTCTGTGGCTTTGGAACAAAACCAGAAGGAAGCTGATGAAATGTTGGAATAAAATATTAGAGGGAAAAAATACTTAATAGAACACATAAGAAATACAGACCAAGTCTACTCTATATCAAAACATCTTGCTCTGTTTGCAGTCCTGCCTAATGCCTACTGTTGCAATACAAAAAGCTATCAAAGATATAAAATAACCGGTTTGCACTGTAATAGAAATAATCTTTGTATTTTATGTTTGTTTTCTGTTTGAATGATCTAGAAATATACTAGATTTGGATTCTGGCCTGCATGTTTTTGTAGAAGTACAAAAACTACACTTCATACCTTGGAGGGTTTAGTTACTCCTGTTGCTTGTTATTTTTTCATTTCTTCGGGTGTCCTCAGGATAAAGTAAAAGGACAGGGATTTTTAGACTTGATTACTAATAGAAAAAAAAATTTCTTCATGAAGTGTCTGAAGAATACTTATGCCTAAATGTATACACACCCCTATCTACAGAAATACTGGAGAAGCTTCCTGTAAGCAAAATCATTCCAAAACCTCTATCAATATTGCAAACCCACAGCCTATGCTATGTGCAGACTTACTGGTGCTTTTTTGGGATGCTGATTGAGTTGCATGCTTTGCCCCAGTAAATGTGTGCTGAGGTTTATAAGGCACACTAAATCCTATTTTGCAAATGAAATGTTATTGTCATTTTAGCTGAGTAAGGTCTGATTTCCTCTAAGTAAGCTGTGAATAGTCACAAGGGGCTGGTATAATGTAAGAACTTACTAAAATCTCTGGCACTTGACTTGGAAAAACTTTTACCATTTGTGAAAGAGAAAATGAAAGAGTCAGGAGTGGAAGAACATGCAATATTGTACTTTGGTTTGTATTGAGTTTTTATCATTGGGGGCTCCTGTCTGTGTTGGGTTGTTTCTGGTTTTGTCTTTTGAACTACCAGGAAAAAAATTCCAGGAACCAGGATTTGATAATGTGGGATAGAAAAGAGGCAACATTAGCATGAGCTCTGTCTCTCTAATGACAGCCCTAACTCCGTCCAACAAAATTCATCAAGAATGGCACAATGTGCTCTTTGTTCCCGTCCCCAGGGCTGTGTTCTGCTCTGCGTCACTCAGACGCCTTCCTGTCATCCTGCCTTCTCCACCCAGCATGGGTTTTACCAAGGGGACTCTCTTGGGTCTGTTTCTGCATCAAAACATTTGGGAGGTGTCCATTTGATGCTTGGATTCCCCTCTGCTGGAGTTGGGCACACACAGCTGCCACAGCAGGGGTGACAAAGCCCTGGTGTCTGCTTTATGGGTGGCAGAGTTTGGCTGGTGCCTTGGAAAAATCCACTTCTACCACAATGGTGGGGCACTTAAGAGAGAAAACAGAAGAAGGGATAATAGAGATAGCGCTAAAAATGGCAGGTGGAATTACACTTCTTGCACTGAAATGTCCTTTTGGAGTTTATCACAAGAGAGTGAACTAAGGGGGTGCTGTAGTATCCGGAGAACCTGATCTGGATGCAAGATGTGATGTAACTTGTTTGCCCTTTTCCAGATTTGATGGCCCTGCAGTGGTGCTCATCTGAAAACTGAGAATGGGGAACTTCCTTCTGCTTCTGCCTGCCCTGGAAGCTACTGGGGCTTTGCTCTCACACCCTTCCAGGGGAAGGAAAAGATAATATGAAACATCACCGCTAATCCAGAAGAACTGAGAAGCTACAATGAGGTTCCCCCAAGCCTTCTCTTCTCCAGGCTGAACACCCCCAACTCCTTCAGCCTGTCCTCAGAAAGGAGGTGCTCCAGCCTTCACATCATCTTCATGGCCTCCTCTGGACCTGCTCCAACAGCTCAATGTCCTTCTTCTGTTGAGGGCTCCAGAACTGGATACAGTAACTCCAGGTGGAGCCTCAGCAGAGCCCAGTAGAGTGGCAAAATCACCTCTCAACTTTTAAGACTTTCCAATGAGTGAGATCGATCCACTGCATCACGCAGGTGATGAAATCTCCTGCTGTGGCGGAGGGGCTGGATGTTGCAGGTTTCAGGTACTCGAGGAAAGTTGCACATTTAAGATAGAAACTCCGCGATGTAGGCGATTCAAAGTGCCATTTCCAACCGCCGGTGGCCACAGGAACCCACCGCCCGTTACAGTCCGATCTCGGGAAAGTGCCAAACACAACAGTTTGCCCCGAAAAGACTCCTCTCCGGGAGCAGGGAGGCAGAAGCGGAGCAGCGGGGGCGCGGTACCGGGTGTCTGCGAGGACTCAGCGGGACGCGGCTATAGGCCCCTCCCGCCGCTGCGCCCATTGGAGAGGTCCCGGAGCGTCCCGGCCCCGCCTGCCCGTAGCGCCGGGCCTACCGCCGAGCGCCATGCGGGCGGGGGCGGGCCTTCGCCACCGCGTCCCCTCCTCCCGCACGACACGCCCTCTCCTCCCGCTCGGCGGCGGCGGCGGCGGCATGGCCGTGTGGACCCGGGCTTGCAAAACGGGGCTGCTGGAGCTGCTGCTGCGGGAACGCTGGGTGCGGGTGTCGGCAGAGCTAAGCGGCGAAGCGCTGAGCCTGACGGCGGAGCCGGGGGGAGGCGAAGCAGCGGTGCTTAACGGCGTGGTTAACGGCAACGCGGAGGCGGCGTCCGGTTGCGTGCGGAGGGTGCGGGTGGTGAAGGCGGAGGCGGGAGGGCTCGGTATCAGCATCAAGGGAGGTCGGGAGAACCGTATGCCGGTGCTCATCTCACGTATCTTCCCGGGGCTGGCGGCGGAACGGAGCGGGGCGCTCCGTCTGGGCGACGCCATCCTCGCTGTTAACGGCGTCGATCTCCGGGATGCCACCCACGATCAAGCCGTCCAGGCGCTGAAACGAGCCGGGAGGGCGGTCATCCTCGAAGGTAGGGGCTAACCCCGCCCCGTCCCCCATACCGACCCCCCGCGCTCCCTCCTTCCTCTCCCGGAGACCCCCACCCGTCACTCGCTCTCACGACGTGTCCCCCCCTTTCCTCTGTCGCCGGGGTTCCGGAGTCACTCCTGTGCCCCTTTCTCGGATGCCGGACCCTACTCTCCTCATCCCACCCTGGGATATGCGAAGACCCCTTTCCAAAACTTCCTGTCCCCCTTCCAACTACAGACGGGAGAGCCCTGGCCAGGAAGGGGACACCCCTGTCCCCAGGGCACAGCGAGCCACGGTCACCTGGGGGCAAGGACTGACCGTCAGTGCTGGGGTGTTGTAGGACAGACTAAGGGGCATCCCCCGTGGCAGCTGTGGGGATGGAGTCTCCGGGGTGGGGGTTTGTGTCCCCTGACTCCCCAGGCGGTGGGTACGTCTGGGGTCTGCCCTTGTCCCCATGGGCTCTGTGCCCGTGGCACAGGCAGCTCGGGGCTGGCCTGGTGCAGCCGCTGCCTCCTGCCCGACCTGTTTCCCCACAGCCCGACAAGCTCGGGCAGGACCCGGCTGGGCCGGCGGCGGCGGCGGCACGGGGCTCCTGCCGTGGGGTGCCAGGCCCCAGGCAGCTGGGAGGGTACCAGCTCCTTGGGCTACGAGTCGGGGTGGCCCATGTAGGTCTGTAGGGACACAAACACACCGTCATGGTGTCTTGACAAAGCCATCTGTCTGCTGGTGCGTGGGGCTGCTGTTGGACATGCCCAGCTGAGCTGGGTTGGAGCCAGTGGTGGGTGCTTCTGCTCACCCACCTTTTCCTGATATGAGGGTGGGCTCCCTGGTGAGACCCCAGCTGGACCAGGTGGCTCTGTGCAGCTCAGTTATGGCTGGGGGTCTGTGGAGGACAAGGTGGACCCGTGGCATAGAATTTGTCAAACACCTGGCTGCTTGGTGTCTGCCATTGCAGGCAGTGAGAGCCCCCATGGCTTCCTCATGCCGGATTTGCCATCTCTCCTCTGCATCCTTGCCCCAGCTCCCATCTTGTGCTGCCCGGCCATTTGACCCTGTCCCTCAGGAGCTCTGGCCCATGGCCTTTTTGTCCCTTGCTTCCTCCATGGGCACAGGCATTGCAACAGCCCCCCTTCCCTTCCTCTCAGAGCTGTGAGTCTGATCACCCCATGGCTGCGGCTGCCAAACGGCCCAGGGACCATCCAGCCAACCCTGGACTGGAGCTGGGGAAGACCTCAACTGTGTCATCCCACCCCACCTCTTCTCACTGGAGGCCGAGCAGACCAGGCTTATGGGCCAGAGCCAAGAGAGGAGTGAAGGATCACCAGCCCTGCAGCAGCCCTCCAGTGGGGCTGGTGAGCCCTGCCCTGGCCACAGTGAGCTGAGCTGGCTGCCTTCCTTCATGGTTCTGTCACGGTGGGGGAAGTAGCCCTTCTGCCTCTGTGGGCAGAGCTGCTGGGGCAATGGCAGAAGGGAAGGCTGGCTGTAAGAGTAAACTGTGGGATTTTTCCCTCTGTGTGCTGGTAGCAGGAGTGGGCTCTGGCCCTGAGGATGGAGCAGGGCCAAGCAGGCAGAGTGCAGGGAGTCGGTGAGGCTGGTGCTAACCTGGCATGACGGTGCAGCCAGAGCAGGCTCCTTGCAGCAGCAGGCTGAGGGGAGCAGGAGGCAGCCGGGTTTCCTTTGTGGTAAGCGCGTAGGCGGGTGGCAGTGGCTTCACCGGGGCAGCCGTGTGCTGGCCACCAGCTTGCCAGAAGCAGAGGAAGTGGCTGAAGGTGCCACCACTCCGCTGCTAGTTTTGTACCTGCTGGCACAGGGTGCTGCGTGCTCCTCCATGTGCCATAGTTGTGTGTCCCCCAAAAGCTGGAGCTGCCACCATTGTTCCCCTGTATCTGCTCACTGCTGGGATGTCATTCCCACAGTGTTTGAACTGGCACAGTTTGGCAGTGGTTGCCTAACGGTCCCAGCCTCTGCCAGGAGCCACCAGCATGGCTGCAGCCCCACTGAGCCCATGTTTCTCGAGCAGTTGTCCCAGCAGGGAGCTGAGGTTCCTGTCTTGCTTTCCCTGCTCCAGGGGCCATCTCCAAGCCTGGCCTTCGGCTAGGTGGTGGAAGTCAGCCCCGGAGGCTGTGAACCAGAGCTTTGCTGGGGGCTGGCTGGAGAGCGTTAAGCTCCCAACTGCTGCTGGAGGCAGCTGCCCACATCTGGCAAACATCTGGCGAGTGGCCCCGCGGCGGGAGCTGCCGCCTGTGCTGCTGCCCCGCGGCGCTGCCCTGTCCTGCCCAGCCCGGCAGCGGGATTAGGGGTGCTCGGGGAGGGCTGTAATCCCGGGATCAGCGCGGCGGGAGGCTAATATTAACTCCTTTGCTGCCCGCGCAAGGGCAAGGGCCTCAGGGCAGCACATCCCCACCCCGCCGCGCTGCTGCCATCAGCAAATCCGCCCGGAGGGCGGGGGGCCCATCGCCTCCCTCCCCGTCCCCGCGGGCAGGCGGCAGCCCCCGTGCCGGGGGGATTTGCTGTGGGCGAGCCCGGGGCCGTGGCAGACACCTGCCCGCGGGGTCTGGTGGCACCGCGACCGTTTGAGAGTGGGACCCGGTCCCCATCGCCGCCGTCGTTCCCGTCCTACAGAAGAGCGGTGGGCTGCGTGGCCTGGCCGGGATGGGGTGGGTGTTGTCTTTCCTCCAGCTGCGGGGAGCTGCGCTGGAGGGCGGATTACAGCTTTATTTGCTTTATTGTGTTTGTTTTCGACTCCCCGCTGCCCCGGGGGTGTGGATGTTGCTGTTCCCAGCACGTTCCTCCTTTGGGGACTAGTTGCTGGGGCTCGGTGCAGGCAGCCCACCCGCTCGCACAGACTGGGGAGCTGTGCCCGGGGGGCCGGGATAGCGGGTGTGGGGCCAGGGCCGGCTGCAGGCGCTCACTCGCAGCTTCCCCGTCCGGCCCGGCACGTCGTCCCGCTCGCGGCCTCATCCCCGCTCTGGCAGGCGGCTCTGCTGACGTTCCTGACATGTAGAAGGCGTTGGCTTTCCCTGAGCCTGGTGGCTGATACAGCCGCTGGCTCTGAGGAGCCCACCGGGGCTCACCCCGCCTGCAGCCGGGACGGGCTCCGAGGTGCCGGCGCCTCGCCCAGGCTCAGCTTTGGCCGTGCCGGGTGGTACTCGGGGAGGGATGCTCCCGAGGGGAATAGGAGCCGGTGTCTCCTTCCTTCCTGCCCAGGCTGGGCTTAGCTCTCCCTCAGCGCCCGCAGCGCTGGAAACTTGGCCGGTGCCTCTGCTGTCCTGTGCTCGTAGCGCGGCCGGGGCGGGTCAGGATGGGCTGCTGCCTGACCTCCTGCCCGGCACCATTGTGCTGCGACGCCTTCCCTTTCCTACACCCGCGCCGGCAACGGGGATGAGCCACTGGTGCCTGTCTCCTGCTTGAGGCATCTCTGTCTCGGGGCAGGGTAAGACCTTCTGGGCTGTGCCCCGGTCCCCAGGGTTTTCCGGGGCTGCCACAAAATATGGGATGGGAAGGCACGGTTTTCCCTTTCCTGTTGCCTGTGGCGTGATGCTGAGGGGCAAGTCCAGCTCCCCGGTGCTGCTGGGGGACGTCCTGCAGTCCCCAGTTCAGGGCAGGGGGACAAGACACCCCTGTAGTCAGTACGTCCCTATGGTAAGGGGCTGTGGCATAGGGGCACGGAACCCTTGCCAAGCCCTAATGTGTCCCCCCTGCTTCCCATCCCCAGTGAAGTTCATGCGAGAGGTGACTCCCTACATCAAGAAACCTTCTCTGGTGTCGGACCTGCCGTGGGAGGGGTCCACCCCACAGTCACCCAGCCTGAGCAGCAGTGAGGACTCGGGCTCCCCCCAGCATCAGGGCCCCCACGATCGCAAGGTGATCCCCCTGAAGATGTGCTTTGCTGCCAGGAACCTCAGCATGCCCGACCTGGAGAACAGGTGAGGGCAGGGGGTATCACCCCCCCAAACCCAATAGTTGCTGGCCTGGGTGGGTAGGTGGGGGAGCTCACACTCCATGGAACCCTTGGGACAGGGCTGGTGGCTGCCCCTCGCTGCAGCCATGACTTCCCACTTCCCCCACTGAGCTGTGAAAGGGAAGTCTGTAGATTTTGGCAGAGCTTTGCTGCTCCTGTCACACCCAATGCCGTGTCCCCTTGCAGGCTGATTGAGCTGCACTCACCAGACAGCAGGAACACCCTGATCCTGCGCTGCAAGGACACAGCGACGGCCCACTCCTGGTTCATGGCCCTACACGCCAACATCACTGCCCTGCTCCCCCAGGTGCTGGCAGAACTCAACACCATGCTGGGCACCAGCAGTGCCACAGCCAGTGGCAGGGAGGTGAAACACATCGCCTGGCTAGCTGAGCAGGTATGTGCCACCAGGGCTGTGCTGAAGGTGCTGCTTTAGGGACAGGTGCCATCCCTGGGGCTGTGGTGGCACTGAGAAAGCCCCTGCTACCAGGCTGGGCTCTGCCCTATTGCTGCGGGCTGACCAGCTGTTCCCTGGTGAAAGCAGTGCTGCTTGTGCCCTCAGACACCTCTCCCACTGTGATTTTCCAGTTGGAGACACTTCAACTCTTTGCTCCTCTGTGAATCCACTGCCTGAGAGCCAGAGCCTGCCTGGGCACCATGGTGAGCTCAGCCCCAGTAAAGGGGGAGCCTCTGGGAGCTGCTCATGGCTTGGCTTTCCAGGATGGCCACTCTTGGCAGCATCTTGTATGTCTTCATGTGGATCCTGCCAAGAGCCAAGTAATGTGGAGTCACTGGCTTGGGGTCACCCCAGCCATGGGTGCAGGGAGCTGAGGCAGTGGTGGGCACCTGCCATCCCTGGTGCCTCTCACCTTCTCTTGCAGACACGACTGGATGGAGGACGACAGCAGTGGCGGCCAGTCCTCATGGCAGTGACAGAGAAGGACCTGCTGCTCTACGATGGCATGCCCTGGACCAGGGATGCCTGGGCCTCCCCCTGTCACAGCTACCCACTGGTGGCCACCAGGTGAGCTGAGGAGGCTGGATCCATCTGTCTGTGTCTTCCAGGGACTGGTTCTTTCTGGTTGCTCCTGTCCTGTCTCTGCCTCCTGTCCTGGGGAATGGGGATGTAGTGGGAGAAAACCCTGAAATGCTAATGTGCATGGGGCACAGTTCTGGTGTGTTGCTGGTGATGTCATCACACCCTTGACCCCCAGCTCCATCCATCCCTGTTCTCCTCCCCCCAGGCTGGTTCACTCAGGCTTGGGCTGCCGCTCACCTGCCCTGGGCTCAGAACTCACCTTTGCCACCCGGACGGGCTCTCGCCAGGGTGTGGAGATGCATGTCTTCCGTGTGGAGACCCACCGGGACCTCTCCTCCTGGACACGTGTCCTTGTCCAGGGCTGCCATGCTGCTGCAGAGCTGATTAAGGAGGTGTCTGTGGGTGAGTGCTGCAGGGAGTGACCCCTAGGGATCCCTCCCCCATTCCTTCCCAGGTCTCTGGGGTGCCAGCAGGGCAGAGACCTCCACTCTGGAGGGTCTCTCAGGCAGCAGAGGGGACTGATCCTGCTGGTGCCCTCAGGCTGCACGCTGGGAGGGCAGGAGGTGCAACTCTCCATCCACTACGAGGGTGGCTTCACCATCTGCCGGGAGGAGCCGGCTGGCAGCGTCCTCTTCCGATACCCCTACGAGAGGCTGAAGATGTCAGCAGATGATGGCATCAGGACCCTCTACCTGGACTTCGGGGGCCCTGAGGGGGAGCTGGTGAGGAGGGGACAGATGGGCTTACATCCTGATTTGGTGGGAGGTTCTTCCTCCAGTGGTGGTTCCTACTTCTTCCCATCACATCTGCCTGGAGCCTGCTTGGGAGCCCCTAGCCCTGTCTCTAAGACCCCTGGTGCTTCTCCCACCCTTCCCCTCCACCCCCCTCGTGGTTTGGTGTGGGGGCTGATGCCACTCTCCATCTCTCCTCCCAGGCACTGGACCTGCACTCCTGCCCTAAGCCCATCGTCTTTGTCCTGCACACCTTCCTCTCGGCCAAAGTCACCCGCATGGGGCTGCTGGCGTAGGAGGCCTGAGCCCCCACCCACCTCCCCTCATCACAAACCATCTGGGGAAAGCAGAGGGACCCCTCCATCGACCCTCCTGCCCCACCGGTGCCTTGCCAGGGCTGGGACTCGCTGGCCTTAGAGCCACCAAGGCTATGGCAGGATGGCTGCCCTCAGGGGGTGAGCCTTTCCTGCTCCACACGAGCCATCCTGACTCCCCTGGTGCCGAGGGGGCACCGGGGCAGACACCAGCTGTATTCCCCCTGGAGCTGAAGCCATCGCTGATCTCACCAACTGTGCCTTGGAGCGGGGTGAGCCTGAACCCCTGCATTGGACACACCCAGGTGCTCCCCCCTTCTGTATCTGAGGGTGTCAGTGCCCTCCCTGCCTTGGGGCTACCCCCAAATGGGGTCACATTGTCCCTAAATTGAATGGGGTTTGGTCTGCCAGCCTCCCCCCCAGTGCTGTAACACAGGGTCCCCTTTCCCTGCTCAGGGTGAGGGACACCCATTTGTCTCACTCGGGGCACTTGGAGCACTCATGGGTACAAAAGTGTCCACCCCGAGCCATGGGGGCACTTGTCCCTGGAGTGTAGGGAAGGGCTTGGCCCCCTCCCCACCCTCCTGCCCACAGGGCTGGGACAGGAGAAAGGGGTGATGTGCCCCCACAACCAAAAAAACTCCCAAAGCCAGAAGCCAACACTGTGTCTCTGCTGCCCGGGGGATGGCGCTGCCAGGGACCACCACCCCTGAGCTGTATTGTCCCCACAGCCCCTGCAGGTGCTGCAGCATCTGGCCCTTTGTCCCTTGCCTGGGAGCTGCTGTGTGGGTCTGGCCCCACACTGCGGGGGGGGG
>VZTY01004610.1:0-60064 GCA_013400935.1 Turnix velox
TTTTTTTTTATTAAAAAAATAATTTCTATTTTATTATATGCGTGGGTATTATTAGCAAATCCCAGGAGAAGCCAGTATTCTGTGGAAGAAGGGTGTGGGACCAGTACTCCTGGAGGGACTGGAAAAGATATGCAAAATATCTGAGCAGAATTGTTTTTTGGGTTGGTTTTCTTTCTTTTTTTTGTTTTGTTTTGCTTTGTTCTTTTTTTTTTTTTTCCCCCAGAAGATGATCCCCTCCCAGAAGAACATGTAAAACCTATCAGTGTTTTAATTCCATTTCTCGCAATCAGCAGCTGACCTGTCTGTCGGATGCATTTGGGGCTTATTCTATGCCCACCCTGGGTGAGGTGCAGTTTGCCATCAAAGCCTGTGAAATGCGAGTGATTGAGCACAGCAAAAGCCACGTCCCGGAGAAAGAGCCAAAGCAAATCTGCAAATGTCATTTTCCTCTAAAAGCCTGCAGGTCTCAAATTTTTGTTTTATCCTGAATGAGGAGAAAACAATCTGAGAAGTGTTTGCAGAGCAGGACTATACATCCAAATGAATCATGCTAAACCCCAGTAAAATGATACATGTTGATGAACTCCAAATGTTTCATTTGGAAGCTGCTATCATCGGATTGAATTGTTTTTAAGGGTTTTTCTTCAAATAGCAAAGGGAGACGTTTTGGAGGGAGGTTGCTCAGGTTGGTCAAGAGGCAGGTCAGCCTGGGAAGGACAGGAATGTAGCCCAGGTTTTATCCAACCCAAAATGAAAAGCCCAACATGTGGGGGAAAAGAAAATTTAAATTGTTTTGAAAATATTTTTGTTCTGTGTCAGTGAAACTGATCTCATTTCACAATTTGAGGGGAATTAAATAGTTTCATCTAAAAAAAAAATTCTGCAAGAGCAAAACCAGCAACATTTTTTATCCCAAAACACCAAATTTCTTGGCTGCCAGTGCAGCAGAGAGCTAGATTATAGTACTGAGACATATGTTATCAATAACAACAGGCCAAGAAATAGCTACGTCTCACTGTGAGAGACTTCCCTGTATTTTGAATTTGGTTGGACTATGAGGAAACAAAACAGCATTACAGGAGAAGCAAGAGCTGTGACATTAACTAATGTCACTAATGACATTAACTAATGTCACTGCCCAGAAAGTACAGTGAAGAAAAATGCATGCACTTATTGTATGGCTTTCACAATGAGTGAGCAATGAAGTCCAAGCCCCACATTTGTGAAACTTTCCATGATGCTACAAAAATATTTAGTTGTTTATTCAGTTTGTAGCTGTTCATCGTCTGTTTAGAACTGAACCAGCCAGATTCTCTCCTGAACCTTGTCTTGAGTGAATCTGAGAAAAACTGTGCTCTCCTTTTCTTCAAGAAAAGCAACACCAACACACCTTCAGCAGAGGAAAGGTAGTTCAGACTTCAAGGATCTGCTCAAGGAGTGCTGTCTCCAGGGAGCAGGTCTTTGAAAGATCTTCCTTGCTCTCATAGATGACAGTTTTCTCAGGAGACACAGGTAGCAGAAGGCCCTCAGACCAATTTTGCAAGATGAAAGAAATATAAACAGAAGAGTTTAATTTTCAAAATTGACATGAAAATTTAGAAGCTGTGCAGACAGACTTTTTATATCTATTATGTTTGCTATTGCCACTTGTATAATTTAGTATTTTAAGTGTAAGATATTCTGTTCTGTCATGTGTGACATGGTTTTTCTTAGTGATACAAGGTCCTGCTCTATGTTCCATCACTTGTGCTGTATCCTCACAGATGGTTTAGGCATTAGGATGTTCTCAGAGATTCTGAGACTATTGACTCAACAACCCATGCCCTTCAGCTGTAGGTGGAGATGGTGCTGCAAGGTGAGATGACTTCTACCCTCAAATCCTGCAGAGAGGTCAGGAGACCTTCAGCAAATCCTAGGAAGGAAAAGCTAAGATGTCTGACATTTTTGTAATTTTTTTTTTCTTTTGTTTTGTTTTTTACACATCAGAAACATTTTGGTTTTGAAAAGGAAGTCTGAACAATCTTTTCTCCAAGAATAAATATTTGCCTAAAAATTGCAGCGGCCAGCATTACAGTGTGATCATACTCTCACATGGCAGCCATTTCAATACTTGCCTGCCCAGTCAATCATTTGTGGTCTTTTTTTTGTGTGTTTGTGGCCCAGTGAACAGCCCTTCAGACCTCAACCACAGACATCTTCCCTGTAATTTTAAAAAGTATGTTTGCCTGAGTAAGGACAGTTCAAGGCATTCGAGACTCCTGATGGCATCTGCCCAGCCTTCCTCTGCACACACAAAAGGGCATAAAGTCTTCTTTGGGGACCATCTGCCAGCCCTCTGTGAATGTCTCAGATAACCTTGTGTATCTAATTCCATCCAATTTAGAGTTTTGACAACTATATTGTGCTTTTGCTCTAACGCTTTTCCTGAAATTCTGGCTCTAATAAGGAGTAGATGCAGGCCGGCAAATGTGCCAGGAATTCCCAAATGTGTGGATTCCTTTGCAGTGACTGGTCTCCCTGCAAACTGCTGCTCTGTACTGCCATGATTTTCCCCAATAGGAGCCTACATTTATATTAAGCTGTAAGGGTAACACAGGAATAATACCTTAATTTAAAAATAAAAAAGCAGACTGAGATTATGCAGCAAGGAGTAGCTACTGATGACCCTAGAGAAGACCCAGAACATGTTTAAGCATAAGCAGTGTTGTTTCTCCCCTTTGTCCACACACTGTGCATTAAGAGACAAACTGAGCAAAGGTGTTAAAACACATGAAGTAGTACAGCACTGTAAGCAAATCCTGTGGAGAAAATCAAGTCTGAGATAATTTTATACAGTGTCTCAGTACTGAAAGGTAAACACAGTAATTCTGTTTGTATCTTTTTTAAAAATTTGTTTTACTTTGGTTTAATATTCAGACATTCATATAAATGACTTGTCTCTCTCATAGTGCTGTAGTTCCCTCCTCCCTCTTCTTCCTGGCTTTGCTGATGCTCTGAGCCTTACAGAACAGGACCCTAAACAACCTAATATGTCTGCTGTCCTAAAAGACACCATTCCCCATCTTCTTAGCTCCGTTTTTAAGATAGGTTAATAATGGTCTTGCTTTTCCTGTTTTTCTCTAGGTTTCCCTAAAAACAATATAAAAGAAAGAGTTAAGTTCTCCAGCACTCAAATCTTGGTCCAGTCATTCATTTAAGCAAGAGCATTTGGGGCATTTGTTGAAAAACCAGGGTGTACTTTGATATCCAGCCGTGAAGAAAATGCACTCATTTTTTCCACTCTTGGCAAGACGAGCACTCTTAAATCAAAACAACTTAGTTATATTATGAAAGCTGAGACCCTCGCGAGTTTATATTCCTCACTGTGTTTGGGTATTTGTGTGGGCAAAGGGCCAGAAGTGGGCAAAGGGCCAGAAGTAGGCAAAGGGTTTGAAGAAGCAGAAAAGGGACTCTGCATTGCTGATTCAGACAGTGTTTCTGCCTCCTCCAAACAAGCCTGGGGGGGAATCACACATCCACAGGCTGCAAGTTCTGACTGCATAGAATCATAGAATCATAGAATAGTTCAGGTTGGAAGGGACCTTAAAGGTCATCGAGTTCCAACCCCCCTGCCATAGGCAGGGACATCTCCCACTAGATCAGGCTGCTCAGTGCCATGTCCAGCCTGGCCTTAAACACTTGCAGAGAGGGGCATCCACAACCTCTCCGGGCAACCTGTTCCAGTGTTTCACTACCCTCACTGTAAAGAATCTCTTTCTTATATCTAGCCTGAATCTACCCCCTGACTTGTACCAAGCCTATGTTCATTGGTTGTACATCTATTGGAGATGAAATTTTGATGTCAAGCATCAGAGATGGTTGTCTGAATATCTGACTGAGCAGTGAATTGCTCTCATAAAGCCTCTTGAGTCTGAAATTAACAGAACAACTGAAAAATCTCTCAAAATATTAATAAAGTAAAGCAGGTATACTTAAAGTTACTTGGCTGAGTGTAAGCCGCAGGCAAACTCTGGTGTCAATTAGAAAGAAGCATCACATCTGTCTTAAGAAAATCAAAAGGTTTCTCGATTTCCTAAATTCTCCCTGAAGATGAGAGGAGTGATAGAGAGCTGAAAAAGCACTGTAGCTCAATGGCCACCTTCTCAATTTGCAGGAGTCTGAGGTAGCACAAAATGCTTTGCTTTCCCTGGTCCTTCTAAATAAACAGGCTTTTTGCTCCAGGTCTACAGCAACAGAACTTAAATATACGGAGCATCAGCCCCTCAGTAAAAGTCCCATGAACATTGATAGATGTTAGCTTCTGGCAAGATAGATTTTGCACTCTAGATCATAAGGATTTTTGAGAAGAGGTTGCCAAGAAATATTTAACTTGGAGAACCTTAAGCAACTCTGCCTTATGGCATGGCAAATAAGAAGGGAGTGTGTGCTCTATGAGAGGGATCAACTGACACAGTTATCAAAACACAAAACCAGCCACTGACAAAAGGTCCATGCAGCTGAGTAGCCCATATGACAGTAGCCAAAACCCAGATGTGTAGAGAGAAGCACAAGAACAGAGCAAATGCAGTCCCAGCATAGCCTGCCAGCCTCCAGCACTTTGTGCCTCAGGCATTTTCCCAGACAGAGGCTGTCTGTTGTATTTAAAAAGATGCACAAAGACTTCTCCTCCACAGACTGGTCCAGTCTCTTTTTAACCAATGTGAGCATTTTGGATCTGAAACACTCGGTGGCAAGGGTCCAAGACTTTAACACATGGTTAACACCAAACTCTTTCAATTGGCTATGGATACGTTACCTTTTGGCTTCACTTGATGCACTCTCAACTTTTGTTTTAATGAGTAGTCATGGTAAATATTAAGTCCCTTCATCTCTTACGCCATCCATGATCATATCTGACATATTCCCCCTAAGTTATCTCTTTTCCCTGTGAAACATCCTAGTCCCCTCTGTGATGCCAGACTCAGTGGTCATTCTCAAACTGTATCTGGTGCTGGGAGCACCTTAGCTGCCCTGCATGAATTTGTTGACTCCATGGAAGGATTTCTTCTACAAAAGCTATGTTGATTCTTCCTTACATTTATCTCTGTGCTCTTCATGATAGTTTCAATTCACGTTCAGCTTCATAGGACAATATCCTGCACAAGAAAGGATCTTTTAAGCAGGAGACTCCACATTACCATTTGCAGTTCAGCTTTCAGCCTTAAGTTTCTTTATTCTTTTTATTGGGTGTTTCGATGCAATTTTCTCTCTTCTTTTTAATATTTTTGGCAGGAGAAGGTAAAGCTGCTGTGTCATGCCCTCAACTGAGTCTGCCAGGGTTTATGTACTCCAAAGTTCAGGCTGCAAGGCCCTCTTGGGCCTTCTACAATTTGCCTTACAAAAAAGTAAAACAATGTTCAGAAATCAGACACCCCTCTGATCCAAAGATAAGGCAGCCTCAGATTTTGAATGAGATTTTTCCCTACAGATAGTAAAGACCAAGCAGCTCTAAAGGATCTTTACTTAAAGAAACACAAACCAACAAAAACACCCTCTCCTTTCCCTTCCCCCCCACATTCTCTTTCTACAAAAACAAGCTGGAGAGCCCGGAGTCTCTTAACACATGCCTGTGCTGCATCTTCAACAGCTTCTCTTCAGTTTGTCAGGAGATGGTCACCTCTGCTTTCTCTCAGCTCCCACTGCTGGCTCTGAGCAATTCCTGCACAGCATAACCTCTTTGAAGTTGAAGCTAGGAGATTCGTATGCCGGGGGAGCTCCTGCTGCAAAATGCATGTCTTCAAATGAGCCCTTTTCTCCCCTCCCTCTCTTCTTGGCTTAGGACAGAGCTCCAACAGCCCCTGCAGTCTGGACTTCTCACCTGGTCACACCACAGCAAGCAGACTTGCCATCCATTTGTGGCTCCAGCATCTCACAAGTGGCATTTAAATCAAGTTGTCAAACACCCCAGAGCCTCCAGAACATCTGCATACCCTGGCAACTGATCAGAGCTTCCATCCTTAATCTCATACTCAGCTTCAGAGGGAGGGATGGCATTTCATCGCCGTTTTCACTGATGAGATATTGCCAATGCCCTCCTCAATCAAGCCTTCAGTTCTCCCTGCAAACACCACCATGCAAATCCTGTGATGCCACCACAGCAGCAAGAATACTATTGCAAAAACCTTTTCAGCTTTTCTGTTGCACCCCAGACCATTTCAGGCAGCAGCACTTCAGGATATTTCCCTCTTTCCTTACAAATGAAATACCTCCCAGATTCTTCCCATCCCCAGCTCTGCCATTACTGTTGCACCTCAAGATCT
Organism: Turnix velox; assembly: GCA_013400935.1. NCBI lineage: Eukaryota > Metazoa > Chordata > Aves > Charadriiformes > Turnicidae > Turnix > Turnix velox. Next base: position 6,300 of record VZTY01004610.1, read on the forward strand.
TCCTCACTTGCCTAAGCTTTCCTTTCTTCTGGGTTCTGGAAAATGCAGCATGTCCCACCGCAGTGGCATCTCTGTCCCCCTGCAAGTGCAATTGCAGTGAGCCTATCTCAAAGAAAGGGAAAAGGGGAGGCAGCCACATTTCAGGGAACACACCAGTAGGGATCCAAGTTTCATCAGTAAGAGAATCTGTCAGCCTGAGCATGGCAGTGGCAGCATAGTGGGATGGCATCCACTCATTCTTAGACTGTCAATGAGTGAAAGCCATTGTGATTCATGATAGACATCCCTGATTTCCTACTGTGCTGTTTCAACAATTTTTATAACTTACGTGGATCCTCCGCAGCTGATTTATCTTCTAGTTCTACATATCAGTATAAGAAGAAGAAAGGGAAAACAACCTAAGTATACATGTTCATGCATAAACTTAACACCTCCAGTGAGAAACATGAGTAATATTTGCCACTGAGTGATCACCAACTTGCAATTAGTCTCCTCAGTTCATCACCAGGAAGGTTTGCCAAATCTGCCTCATCTTATTTTAATACAGAGCCATTCGTCACGTGCATAATCCATGACTACACACAGAGAACTCGTCAGACTCTTGCAGGAGTTTGGGTAACTCTCTGAGGGCAGAAGAGAAAGGAAAAGGATAGCATGGTGAAAAAGCTCTACTGCCTTCACCTAAGCAGCTGCTGGAATTTAGATTTTGCTTCTGTGATTGATGCCAAACGAAACAGAAGATGCTTCATCCAGCTAAGAAATGGATCACAGCAGAAGCGCTGACACTGCTGTTGGGAGGGCATTTCCAGACACCCAGCAGCAGGTAGCACAGGAGATCTGAGCTCTGACAACTCATGTCTCACATACCTCCCATATCAGCATGTTTCTATTTCTGTACTGAAATACAGGTAGCCACTCTTCAATGACATGTCACAAAAGACACAGCAATAACCATAATCCCATATGAGATATATGAACACAGAGTTATAAGATACAAGGTGTTTCCAGACTAGAAATAAGCTCTATTCTTCAAAGGATTTTCACAATTTTACAGCAGACAGGGAACAGAGAGCTAGAGCAAAATTTGGATGTCAGAAAATAAAATTAGTTATTAACAAATATGTATATATTTTCATTGTCCTGATAAAGGCTGGGGATATAATCTTTCTGTGTCAAGAGATAAAAGCATGAAAACAATTGAACAGGCAAATTACAAACAATAAATCAGCCACACTTATTTTATATAGCTTCACATCCAGTTTTTCTTAAGTTCTGATGTTTATGCACTGAAGCAATCTTGTGAATGGAGTATATTTAAGAAGTAATGGAAATTTCTCAAGAATGGTCATTTACTTCATTTAAGAAAAATATTTTAGAAGCCATCAGACAGTGCAACATGTAACTGCTAAAAATATTCATTCCCTTTGGCAAAAATCCCTTCTTTGCATCCTCTCTCATCTTTTTATGATGACTTTTTCCAACTCTTCCAATTATGTGTTCTTGAAGCTACAGCACACAAATGTTTCTTCAAAAAACAAAGGAAAACTTGTCCATTCTAACCCAAAGAACACTGCATCTTCAGTGCTAGAAGACTTTAGTTCTGCATTAAGTCTCAAGGTAATTTATAAAAACTAAGGTTTCTCCATTTTTCAAAAAGATCAATTTTTTTGGTTCCTCTGGCTCCCTCTGTGATGACTGTTAGTAGCTTTTATGTTTATAATGGCTTAATTTGAAATATCCATAGCCAGCTTGATTGCTTCAATCATGAAAACTTTGTATCAGCAGAGCCTACTTGGAAAAGATTACCCTTAACCAGTTTTAATCTCAGATGCGCCTCTGTGGTCATCCAGAGGACAAGGTGAAAGTGACCTGATGTTTCTGTCCACATACCATAGAAGCCAAAAGCAGAGGGGAAAAAACCTTCTCTGTAGTGCACAGCTGTACCGCAGGGATGCATGAAAATAAACATCCCTCAGCTATTTTATGGAGAAAACTGATTTTAATCTGTTTAATAGCAGGCAGTAATGCTGTTCATTAGTTAAATACAGTGAAGTGTATTTTCGTTGGGCCAAGTTTGAGTTCTGATGTCTAATGCCTGGCAGTAACTTGAACCTACTATTAACATGCCCTTTCACAGCCATTAAAAGGGCACACTGGTGCATGCACCATAGTGAAGACAGTTGGTGTGTCTGGCAAAACACAATGCCAAAGGAAGAATAGATGCTACAAATCTACCTTGGTCTCAGCAGACTCCACACAAAGGTGCAAAGGCAGGAACAAATCACTGAGGTTGACAAAGTCTCAAGCCCGGCATACATTTGCTGGGAAAGGGAAAAAGTTCTGCCTGTAAAGCTTTTATGGCTTCTCTAAAAAGGTACTGGATGTGTCACGCACCCAATTGCTATTTAATTTTGAAAGGCTGGTTCAAATTTCAGATATCCTCACAGAAACAGTTCGTCAGCCTTTCCCTGGGGGTGGGTGTACACAATATTTACATGATGCTCAGGACATTTTCTTTTTGCCCCAAACTTCATTCTCTAGTATTTGCTTTTTCCCTGGTCTGATTCTCCTGTTGGACAAGCTACACAAACCCAGCTCTTGTAATCACAACCTCACTTCTTTTTGCTGAAATACATTCAATCTCTTTTCTTCTCATCCCAACCACAGCCTCTCTTGACCGAGAAATTTCCTTCATCCTTCTTCTTGTCCCTGTTTTACAAACCCCATCTTTCACCACTTCCCTGACTTTTCCAGACAGCTTCCATTTTCTCCTTCATGCTGCCAGAGTGATGAACACCACTCAGCTTTGTCAAATCTCAGCCTCGCCAGGCTGCAAAAGATCTGTGCACATCCCCCTTCTTCCTTGTCATGGAGTTGGAGATGTTCAAAGACACGTAATTCAGCAAAACTTGGGTGAATTTTTAACTGGGAGATCAGTAAGACACATCCATGCCCCAAAGCTGACCTCCTGGCAAGGCTCATGCTTTTACTCCCAAGGCCTTAGAGGAGATGGAGAGCAATGAACTGTTTTCAAAGGAAAGGTCACCAGGAGTTTAACATGACCAAAATGACATTTCCTCCTAGTTGTATTTACAGAACCAGATGAACCATTTCAAGTAACATTTTCAAAGCTCAGTATGGGAAGTTTCAGTATGAATAGCTAAACTGACAGCATTACAAAAATCTGAGGGTGGGTTGTTTTCCTGGGAAACACTGGGGAAAAAGGGGCCATGCACCAATCCTGTCAGAGAACTCCCCATTCCACTAACACTGGCAGCTGTGGTGCAGCCATTCTGCAGTACAAAGGGTCACTCTATTTCTTACGAATGAGAATTTGGATGCACTTCAAGCCTAGTGCTAAATTTTTACTAGTTTTTTTTTATTTCCCAGTTCAAAGGCTAGAAGTTTTCAGAAACCATGTAAGCCACTGCTGAAGGTAACTGGACCATGATTCTCAGTCCCAGGCATCCAACAGAAGCTGTTTTGTGTTTTGTTGAAAGCCAGATGAGCACAGCTCAAAAAGATGCAACACTCCACATTGATTTCATGCTGCTACCACTTTTTTCAAAAGCCAAGGGGATGAGAATGATGATTACCCAGATACAGAGCTTGTGGCTAGAATCAGAGTGCATGGCAGTTCAGATACACCTTCTCCAAGAGACCTCTGTCTCAACAGGGCACGAGTAATTCCCAAGTGAAAACAAGATGTCAGCTCCACTGGTGATTCATTGCTGCTCCCTTTGATGAGATCACCACATGCTGTTGTAGAGCAGCAGAAGCCTCAGTACCTGAGCCTGAATTTCATGGTTCAAGAAAACCATGTTTTCACTCAGGGTGAAGTCCTTTGCCAACCCCAAACTGGAGAGAAGACACATCCCTCCCATGCCACAGCCTTTCCAGCCCACTCAGCTCCACACTCACTGTGTCATTTTCTTTTCTGGTTGGGTCATCTTGCAAGCAGACCTAGGGCAAAGGTCAAAACAGGCAGTAACTTAGACTAGAACTTTCTTGAAACTAGTATCAGTCTCAGAGTGCCAAATCAGACCATGTAAGGCTGTACATCTTAAAATGCTTGGCTTAGAAAAATTACTTTTATTCATCTTCCACTAGTGCCCCACAGAGTGGTTTTTTTAGAGCACTTTATAGAAAATGCTGCACCAGTATTCCATTATTCAGTCATTCCATTTTACTTTTCACATCAAATATGTTAACTTGCCTTTAAAACAATGCAGTGGCCCTCCTGAACTTCTTATATATATAATTTTTATATACTACTTTTAATTATATTTATAATTCCAGGTACTTATTATATTTTGGGATCAAGAAAAAACACAAATAAAACTTTAAAGAGATGGATAGGCAAGATCATAATCCATAACAAGTTTCTCTTTTTCTTTTTTTAATATAATCATTCACCTACCTTATGGGCTGATGTATTCCTTCACCTACCTGCCTTCCAAGAGACTTTTTACAAGTATTTAATCTTATCTTTTTCACCAGAAGTTAATCTGTTAGTCCAAATGATGATGCGTGCTTCTCAGTTACCAATATACTGCTTTATTTCTTGGTAGCAAATTAAGGCTTTATAGTAAGATTTGTACAGTACAGGCCAATTTAAACATGAGAAACCTTAAAAAAAATATGTAGCACTACTCACTCAATTTAGCATAGCCAGAAAAGTAGCTTTTTTTTTTTTCAATAAACAATTAAACATTACTAATGAGGCCTTATATTTTGTGAGTGCAAACGGCTCAAAACCATCCTCAGGATCCTCAAGAATGGGCTTAACATTTAACTATCCTCTGGATTATTTTGAGATAAAGGACAAAGAGAGAGTACAGTTGGCTTAGCTAAAGTACACTGTACTGCTTGCCAGAGAAAAATCTCTAATTTTAAAACTAGAGGAAGGAAAACCCAAGTGATGTTAATTGGCCAAAGGATGGTATCACACCTTATTACTGCAGTAATGGTAGCAATGACAAATTCATTTTCCATGGTCCTCTTTGCCTTAATACAACCTATTTATAAATCAGAGCTTATCACATCCTGTATGTTAAGACACTCAAAACTGGAGGAACATACATAAGCTACAGGACACCTTTGCAGTAGTAGAAAGTGTTTCCCCTCTTCAGGGAAGTCATTCGTTTTTTGTAATTTGAGAGAGCATTGCTACAAGTATTTCCTCAGCAGTAACGTATTTTTCTCAAGCATATGGATTTTCACTTCATATCAGTGATTTTATTAGTGTTGTCTGGAGATGATGGAACTACTGCTTATAAAAACCATACATGGTGCTTCCCTTCTTACATTCACTATTAAGACATTTATAGCATTTGAACTGAACACATGAATTCACCTGTCAGCCTGAAAATATGACCATTCATAACATGTCTGGCTTTCAGATCTCACGTGAAAATGCAGAGAAGCAGCTGCCAGAAAACTGTGAAAAGAGTAACCATGGAATGACTGGGGAAGGAGGCAGTGAGATGGGGGAACCACCAAAACACTTTTGTTCTTGCACGATCGTGAGCGATTGTGAAAGTAAAAGGGGCTGCAGTGCCACAGCAATGCTGACATTTAAATTCCACATTGAACAGCAGCTGTTTCTTCAGCCAAAGGGCACACACACAGACACAGTCTCAAAGAATCTAAACTTAATGTGAATAACACTCTAAGCCCTTCTGTTCCCAGGGGTTTTATATAACATCAGGCTAACATCTTTCAAGTCTCAAAATCAGCCGTCTGCCCTTTGAACTGGAAGGCTGCAGAGAAGGGTTTGGTTTCTATGCATATTAAGGCACATACTGCATTTACCTCAGCACATATGCCTGGCTTGCTCAGAGAGTGTCAACTGAAGTAATGCCATGGCTGCTGAAGAGATACAGTGAAGGAACAAAGACAGACCTTCTGGTGACCTGGGTGTGTAGCTCAGTTGGGAGAGCACCAGACTCCTAATCTGAGGGTCAAGGGTTCAAGTCCCTGTCCAGGTATGAAGCTTGCAAGAGTTGGGCTGATGGTTGGACTTGATGATCTGAAAGGTCCCTTCCAACCTAGATGACTATGACAATGACAGTAGCACAGCACTGCAATTAATTGGGGCTGCACTCCGCAAGCTGCTTCACACAATCTCAGAATGTCCCTGAGAATGCTATGTCAGAGAGTTGCAGAATTACAGCAGCTTCTCAGACTGATTTGTTGGCTTTTGCCTTTGCCAGGCCACCAATATCTCATCTGTTTTCCTTCACTCAGGTGAATATGCCACTGCTTATCAGACTCAGAAGTCCCTATCTGCTACCAGAGAGTGGCACTACACATGCAGGACAGGGCAGATTTAGAAAGGAAGGCAAGCAGTGATTGATGTGTGTTCCAGGAGAACCCATGTATGGGCATAATCCCCAGATTTAGTCAGTAGAGTGCTTGGCAACAGCCATCAAGTCTTGTTCTGCATCAAATACGTTTAAGGACATTACCCAGTATTTCCAGAGGGATTATAATGGATGGCTACTGAAGAGAAACTACTTGAAGACAAGGGGATGATTTACCAGCCTTATTGGAAGAAGTCGGGGAACACAGACACATATTGCATAGTCAGCTTCATAAGCACAGCTGGAATTCAGATGCATTTGACTCAGTTTAGTAGCTTTTCCAAAGGAAGGATTATGTGCTATTTCCTTTGGAGGTAGCTACTGCAGCCTGGGACAAGATCACGCCTATTATGGAAATAGCATCCCACTGGGGATGCTGAGCACTCGTTGCTTTTGCATTAAGGCAGCCTCTCCGTGGAGACCCACAGCACCTTAAAAAGTGATCATACAAAAAGCAAACAAAATAGTCCTCTAGAACCACCCCTCCCTCACCCACAACATACAAGAAAAGCTGACTCCTGTGAGCTATAGAAAAGACAGCATTACTGAATATGGGAGCATGTGTTTACACAACTGTGTTTTTAATACTGCATTGTAACACAGGTGGGGGTGTCCTTTCAGAAGAATGCAGGGTTAGTGTGCTCTATAATACAGCGCTTGCAATGTCGTTTGACAAATCTCAGAGCATCCACAGAGACATCACAGTCCTGCACGTTCAACATCTGCAGGTCAAAACAGTTGGCAGCTACAATCTGCAGGCCCTGCCCAGAGATACTCTCACAGGATTTCAGGCTCAGGCGCTTCAGGTTGAAGCAGTTGAGGGCTAGAAACTCCAGGCCAGCGTCAGAGACCAGAGGGCACTTGCCGATATCTAATGACTTGAGTTTTGTGCAATTTTTGGCGAGGTACTCCACGCCGTGGTCCGTGATGCCCTCACAACCCCGCGCGTTGAGGTAGCGCAGCTTGCTGCAGTATTTGGCAATGTAACGGATGCCCACGTCTGTGATGCGGCCACAGTGAGCGATGCTCAGGTAGCGGAGGCGCGACTCCAGCTTGGCAATCTCCCGCATGCCGAAGTCGCTGACAAACCGGCAGTCGCTCAGGCTCAGTTCCTTAATGGAGGTGCAGTAAATCATCAGGTAGCGAAGACCCTCGTCGGTGATGCGGACGCAGCGGCGCAGGTACAGGTGGGTCAGCTGAGTACAGTGAGCGGCGATGGTGTGCAGTCCTTCATCCTCCAGGACAAAGCAGTCTGTCATGTCCAAGTAGCGAATGGAGATTTGCTTCCCGTGTAAGGGAGACAGCTTGATGGAGGCTTCGCGAGTCAGACTGATGCATGTTACTTTGGAGCAGCCTAAGTGGAAAAAAACCCCAAAACAGTGAATTTAAGCAAAAAGTGAAAATGAATCAAACAGAATCACAGAGTGTCAGGGATTGGAAGGGACCTCATCTAGCCCAAACCCCCTGTTGGAACAGGAACACCAAGACCAGGTCACACAGGAATGCATTCAGGCAGGTTTTGAATGTCTCCAGAGAAGGAGACCTCAGAACCCCTCTCAGCAGCCTGTTCCAGTGTTACGTCACCCTCACCGTGAAAAGGCTTTTTCTTATATTTCTGTGGAATCACCTATGTTCCAGCTTGCACCCACTACCCCAAGTCATAGCATTGGAGGTCACTGAGAAGAGTCTGGCTCGATCTTCCTGACACTCACCCTTTACATATTTATAAACATGAAAGAGGTCACCCCCAGTCTCCTCTTCTCCAAGCTCAAGAGACCCAGCTCCGTCAGCCTTTCCTCAGAAGGGGATGCTCATCATCTTGGCTCTGTGCTGGATTCTGTGAAGTAGTTCCCTGTTCTTCTTGAACTGAGGGCCAACACATTCCAGATGCGGTCTCATCAGGGCAGAGCAGAGGGGGAGGAGAACTCTCGACCTTCTGACCATAACTCCTTCTAATACACCCCAGGATGCCATTGGCCTTCTTGGACATAAGGGTACATAGCTGGCTTGTGGTCATCCTGCTGTCCACCAGGACCCCCAGGTCCTTTTCCCCTACGCTGCTCTCTAACAAGTCAGTCCCTAATTTATAATGATACATGGGTTTGTTACTGCCAACATGCAATACCCTACACTTGCTTTTGTTATATTTCATTGAATTTCTCCCTGCCCAACTCCCCAGCTTGTCGAGGTCTCACTGGATGGCAGCACAGGCTTCCAGCATGTTGGCCACTCTTCCCAGTTTTGTGTCATCACACATCAAGACCAGGAAGGCAGGAATGAAATTTCAAGCTAGATGTGAGAGCTAGAGCAGAATTCTATGATTCACTGCTGACAGTCCAAGTCTGTAAACCAATGTCAGAGCCTCTTTCACCATCAACCATTATAAAAAAGACATACCCCATTCACTCTCCTACAGCATTTGATGTGAACCCAGCATCGAGCCTACAGTGTGGGAAGGATGTGAAACTATGGCAATGCTATGTGCTTGTAGAAGAGTGGAGATTTGGGTGTCCTAGGGAGTGTCAGCAGGAGCCAACAGACTGGTAAGGGCATGAGAGGACACGGACAGACATAGAAAAGGACTGTCTCAAGCAAGAAAGTCTGGCCACAAATGGAATTAACTAGATTAAAGGAAAAACACCAGACCTTACAAGGAAAGATAAAGTTCTAGACTATGGGAAAAACATGCTCATGCACTTCCATGTTTTCAGCCTCTCCTCTGTGCCTGCTGATAAATGGAAGCCTTTTTTTCTCAAGTGTGGTTTCTGCTGCACTGCAGACTGGCAGGCTCAGGCTCCTGAAGGGAAATTCTTACTGGTGCCAAGCTTAGCTGGGCACATTGCATTAACAGAGCTAGAAACAGCTGCAAGGAAGAAGGGAGGGTCTACCTGTTAGTGATCAAGACTCAACAGTTCTAGTTATATATGTCTACTCAAACAAATCCTGTGACCTATGACTAAAGAAGTCCCCTCAGGTAGGGATAAAAGGAGCTTTCTCATATCGCTGAAACCCTATTCAGGGGAGATTAAGAGATCCATGAAAAGCCAGAAAAGTTAGGCTGATGACTTTACAGCTCCATATGTCAGAAACACTGCATGAATCTGTAATCTGGAAGTAAAGAGCATGAGAATGTATGGAGACCACCTCAAAAATGACCACTTCATACAACAGGTTCTCTTCAGAGGTTTAGTAGAAGGTATGAATATGTTTCTGTTCTTAAAAACAAAAAGGAAATCCTTGAGATAAACCAATAGTCTACAAGAAGCTTGGGATAAGAACTTGAAACAGTTTGTCACCAGCAATTAGATCTCTACATCCATCTTTAGAATCAGCAACTGGATTTTTAATTTAGACTTCAAATTTATTTGAGCAGATGCAAATTTTACCTCAGGCCTCACATAAGGCAACAGGCAAATTATCCACAGGTTATGCAGAAGGCCCATAACACTGGGCAAAATACTTCATTCAACAAAAAGCATCTTAAAAATGAATGCTGCTATTTCCTCTTCAGACCACAATGCAGACCTTGCTATGCTGTACTGCAATCTTCAAATAAATACTACATACGAGCTAAATAATGCAAAATTATTTCTTTTTAAAGGAAGCAGTACAATACTAATCACATAAAATTTTCACTTTTAATATGTTCCTTGGAGTAGATGATACAAAATGCACCATAGAAGTCTCTATCCTTTAGCTGGGCTTCCCCAAAGAAGCTGGCACATAGGCAGAGTTCTAGTGGACTTGACACAGCTCGAGGTATTGCATTTGTCTGAGGAGGCTGTTGGAATAGGAAGTCAGTCTGGATACTTCACATGCTTACCAAAATTTAATTTTAGATCTGGCTCTGTAAGAATGAAGGGTCAATGAGGTTGAGGAAAAAGTTCTATTTGGCATCCAAAAAGGGGGAATGCTTTAATAACCACAGTTATTAAGGGAATGGGTCAGAAGGCTGAAAGCAGGGCTGGAGTAATTGTACATCAGTGTATGATCACTGTTTTGACAAGCTAAGCATTGTTTTGTCTAGTTACTTTGGCTACACTGTAAAATACTTCATGGGAGGGATACTCAAAGTGGTTGCACCAGGAAAACGAGCTCATGTTGATACAGAATGGACTGATTTTTAGGCAAAATTACAGGTTCCCGGGTCTGTAATAATTTTGCTGTTCCAAATAATAAAAGAATGTAAGAAAAAAGCTGTTGTAGCAGGATTTTCCATAAAGTAAGTACAAATGTTTTTTAAAGGGGAGGAGATACTTCCAATCAGGTTAAAGAGCTAGCTGGCATGTTAGATAATAACTTGCAGTCATGTGCAACCAGCTTCTAGAGATATCTCAAATCTGCCCACAAAGTGGATGCTGGAAGTGACAGGACTTAAATTGTGGAGAACTCTGTAAGTTAATATGAATGTCTGGTTTTGACATTAAAGGTTTTGCTATGTTATTGCTGCCAAGTAATCATACAAGAGGGAGAATGATTTAGCTAGATGTACAACTGTGAACTGGGTTTTAATTAACTAGCTGCAAGGATATTGTTACCCTCCAGCACATGTACCCAGCTTTTCTTACTCAGTGTAATACCAAACCAGTGAACCACTGCAGTTCTGCAAATCGTTTGAGCATGCAGCTGCAAACTCCATCCTCCTAACTATTCCTTGGACTTGATTTATAGCAGAAAGGATCTTCTCATCTAAGACCTCCTCGATTTAGCCTAGAACTTCTCCAAGGACCTACAGTACAACCTAATTCCAGACAAGTCCAAGGAAAGTCAGTACAGCAATCAAAAATGCTGATTGAAATCTCATTCCTGGAATTCTTTTCATAAGATACTCAAATATGAAAATAAGTTGTGGTTTGTGGTTTTATTTATTTATTTAATTTATTTATTTCCTACCTTCTGTTTAAACCCTAATTAATTACCCAAAGAGCAGAAAAAGTGAAAGCTGCATAAGTACTTGTGGCACAGTCTGAACCAGGGCTCAGCAAGTGATTTCAGCACTTGTCTTCACACCACAATACTAACTAGAGAAAATCTTTGCCCTCACCTTTGCAGAAGATGTCTTACAGCTAGAGATGTACAAACAAACTGTTTTTCCTGGATAACTTGTAAGCCCAAGAATCACCCCTTCTGTCCGAGAAAATGGAGAGAGGAGAAAGATTCACTTCTATAGCAAATATCTAAAATTAGGAAAAATGAGAATGCTCTAAGAAACAATTTGAATCTGGTCAACAGCATCACCATTTGATCAACCAAGGCATTCTCTTGCTCCAGGATTTGAGGTGCTGTCTATTGAACTAATGATACATTAATTTGCCCTTAAATCTATTTCCTCTCCTCACAGGGTACTTGGTGGAACTACCTTTCCCTGGTGCTGTAATATGGCTCTTCCCTGCAATTTGTTATTGAGTGGAGATACCCCTTCTGTAAGACTCTAAGAGAAGCTGCTGTTCACTGAAGACCAATAGGGTTACAGAGGACATGCCCTCCTCTTCTAGCAAGGGAGAAGTGAATGAGACATCTCTGGCACAATTAAACTAGTTCCTGCAGATAATAGTTTTTTTTTAAAGGACTAAATTCTGCATTACACAAGCAGCAGCCTCCATAGGAGACAAATCATGTGAGCTACATTCAATGCTTGGCACACATACTATGAAGATGAATCAGACTCAGGTTTTATTTGAGGAATTTGCTAAGCTGTATTTGCCACAGTGGGCTTTGCTAGGACTTCTAGCCCTAGTAGACATCTTTCAATTTGCTTAGATGGATTAATTTCCCCTCCTTCTGCACATACAACCAAGTATAGCATCATCAGTGAAATGCACAAACAACAAAAATGCTCAGAGATGATCATTACAAACCCTGACAAGCTGTGCAGCAACCCTTTGAAAAAAACAGGATCCAACAAAATGAAGTAAGAAACATTTTAATAGATTTTATTTCTGCCAGACAGAAGGAGGGCGAAATGGAATCCTGCTTCTGAAATGTCCTCCAAAATTACCCATGTCAGATCTAAAAAATTGTGCTCAAAACAAGAACTGAAAGATCAATTATCTTCAGTACATACGCAAGCACATGCCACAAAAGCCAAGTCTGAGCGCTGACATCTGTGAATGTTCAGAACTGGGATTTTTCCCTCACCTGCTCCAAAAAGAAAGAATAGCTTCAAAAAATGAGCTTAAAATTACTTCCTGTCCCATTGAAGAGATGAAATTCAAGGAAGACAGGTATTTTATTCACCCCCTACACACTTTGAGTCAAACTGATGAGCTCTTAGGCATAGACATTAGCTTCTGGTTCTGAAAGTAACAGACTTGGGAAAACAAATGAAGACAGACCTCAAAAGGACGTATTTCAAGATCTGGTGTCATCTTCTCATTTTCCCTGATTTTGAGAATGTATATGGTCTGCATAATATCTATCAGTAGAAGCTGTAAACCGAAGTATGAGGAGGAACAAAGCCCCCTACAAGCAAAGTTCCAAAGTACGCTTGGTGTGTCAGCTAACAAACTGGTGTGTCAGTCTTTGGCTGCTCAGTGATTCTGCTTCTCCTGTCTCTCCAGGCCCATGATACTCCAGCCACCCAACTTTTCATACTGCTCTACAGGATACAGTAAAAAAGCATAAATATGCCAGGGATTCAGCCAGCCTTCAAAGCGTTACATAGCTTTGGGTCTAAATCACACAGGTACTTACATTTTCTGCTGGTGATAGAGAATGTTGAACCTGAATGTGTGGTTAGCACTACAGAGCTAATGTCACTATGTCCTGACAACAGGTGATTCATATGCCAGAAAAGGAAAGAAAAAATAAATCAGTGTGCACCAGGTAGGTAGCCTTGGAAAATTCAGTTTATCTAAACATGAGTTCCTGCTTGTGTAGCCATCAGTACCTCTGCAGTGGCTAGCCTGATACAGCATTAGACTACTAACAAAGTGAAACCACAAAATAAATATTCAACATTAAATTTACTTTCCTGTTTTACTTGGCTGCATCCTTTTAATTAAGGGCCAACCTTAATTAAATTTCTCTTTCAAAGAGAAATTCTGTGTGGCTGATCTTGGATAATAAAAACATCTTGTTTCCCTACCACAAGTCTGGAAAAAAAGGCCAAACTAGTCAAGTCTGGTTAAAATAGCAAGAGGACCTTGAAGTTTCGCTAAGGATGACAAGTGATATTTATAAGTAGACAAAACTATAATACTGTTCTGAACTCCTCCTCAAGTCACTCATAAGTCTGCAGAGACATACATTATATATATATATATATCTCATCTACTCGTACATAGAAAAGGTCAAAAATAAGTTCTAGTATCTAACCTTCACTATATGATGTACCACTGACAGCAATGTGGGCCTTGTTAAAGGGTGCTTTACAGAAAAATCTCTCAAAAGTCCATCCTTGTGCTATTTGAACAGGCCATATCTGCCAGCTCAGCAATAAAAAAGCTGGAGGAAGAAGGAGGAAGGGAGAACATTCAGAATTAGGGCATTAAACCACACCAGGGACCAAGGTGTAACATGCATGAGGCTTTTAGGCTCAGAGGCACCCATATTTAAGTATTTCCTGTTACCTGACACATCCAGGTGTTCCAGGTTTGGGCACAGTGACACGACATCAAAGACCGCCTCATTGGAGATGTTGTAACAACCAGACACCTCCAGCCTCCTCAGTTCTGGGCAGCACTGGGCAATGATGTAGAGTCCTCTGTCTGTCAGCCGCCTGCAGCCACTAACAATAACTGTCTCCAACATGAGACATACATTGGGTGTATCCTGACACAGCCTCCGGGTCAGCACTTTAAGAGCCCTGTCTACATTGATTGTTTCACCAGTCAGGCGAATAGTCCTCCAGAGTCGGGGGTCCCAGGCAAGGTTGTACCAGCGGCGGCACACACGGGCGCAGCGGCACAGCTGGTTGGTGGGCAGGAAGGAGAATATCTGGATCATGGAGTGATCAGGCAGCCGGTCTATGTTGGCCTGTTCCTTCTGGTGCTTGGATGCCAGCCGAATGAGAGGATGAGTGAGACGTGTTGGAGGTGGTGAGTGGACCATAGCAACTGTTTCCCCAGTGACTGAGGATGAAGATGTTGATGAACTTCTGCCATTCTGGAAACCTGGGGAATTCGGTGGAAATATTAATGCTGGGCTAGGAGTGCTGAGTGTTCGCATGCTCAGGTCGGAGTCTGGAAGACAAAACGCAAGTTTGAGTAAGCATTGGGTTGGGTTAATGCAAAGCTCTCTGCACAGCACCCTGCTAGCCTACTTAATGAGCATGGCAGGCTTCAGGGCTTGTGAGAGGGGTTAAGCAGTCATTTTTACCAGTGCCAGCAAGGAAACACTCTAAAGCCTGACAGATTATACTCTGGAAACACTGTTCACCATAGTGTTGGGTATGTGACAGAGATGCACTCCTAGGTGTGCTATCAAAGCCGTGCTAGCAAAGGAGGGGCTATGGGTCTAAGCCCTGTAATGGAGTGTAGACAGAGTGGAAATCCAGGAATTTAAATTTGTTTTGCTCTTTACTAAATGCTACAAGAAATTAGTCAGAGGCTTTTTCAGCAGAGTAACTGCCAATAACTTTGGCAATCCCTTTGCAGCTACGAGCTGTTAGTGGAGGAACACTGTGGTCCTTTGCCTCTCAACTCCCTCAGCCATTCAGTGAGGCCAAAGAAGAGACCAGAAGGCAAATGCTTCCTCATTCACCACAGCTAGGCAGATTGGAAAAGCACAACCCTGTACACGTATTTTCATTGTGTCATTTAAAGAGTTCTTTTTCCATTCATGTAAACTCAGACTCAGCAGTTTAATGGAGAGCCCAGCAACTAGTTCTTCAAAGGGGTTTGGTTGTGCCTCATCATGCACGTGAAGAAAGCACTCCTTCTCAATGGACTAATGTGAACTTCAGTTTGATTAGAAAAAATAGGCACAGTAAATGAAGTGGTGAGGAAACAGCACACCTGGAAAAATGTTACAGAGCTGTTGCACAACATTTACACAATTTTTTTGCTAGTATTATCACACAAGAAGCAGTCAACACAAAAAAGCCCCACCCTCAAAATAATTTGCTGCTTCTTTACCTTCTTTATTTCACTTTACTGTCAAAAAAGCCGGCACAAAAATAGAGGGCCTCTGCTACTAAGAAAGGTTGCCTTTGCTGTAAGATTATTTCAACTATTTTCTCTTTGTGCTGACATTGCTAGATCATCTTTTCCACTCCTGCACCCAACTCTCGAAGCAAATCAAGTAGAAAGTCTTCTACTTGATTTGGAAGACAGCTAGAATATAACATTGATAAGTCAAGAGAATGCCTTGGACAAAACATTTGGAGACCCTGAGATACCTCAGCAGTACATTTCACAAGATGCAGTCAATGTACAAGAGATTAATGCTACTGCTGAGTACAATCCTTCCACCTCCAACCTATCAGTACCGATATCAACAAACATTCCTTATGAAGGAAAGCAAAAAAAAAAGAATCACAATTTAGTGCCTAGTAGAATAAAAAATGGGAATAAGAACAGTGGTTTTGGAGCACCAGCTTTCCTTCCACATTTCAGGAAGGCATGCAAAGCTACCTCCTTAAGTAGCACCAACTCTGTAGCACTATGACTGCATAGATACAGACCAAGGAAGGTACAGTCAGAAATGCACTCAACAAACCTGCCCAGTTTTAAATTAAGTTAGTTAAATTAAATTTTAGATTAATTTAATCAGCATATAACACATGAATTTCCCCTCCAAGCTCTGATTTAGCCCAGCACAGAGGCGCTCTGATCTCATTAGCTACCACAGGAGCAACCACAGGTCTGCATTTTGACAGCATGTCTGCCAGGGACAAAGGCAACAACTATTTAGCTGAAGAACCTAAGACAAAGTGCAGCAGCTTGTCCAAGGTCACCTCATCCAGTTGAAGAGAGATCAAAATAATCATTTCACAGAGTGAAGGAAAAATCTGCATTACCCAGCTCCTTCCCTTTTCCTTCTCTCTATCCTGTTTTACTTAGAAACCCAGTATTTCAGGAAGTGACAGAAAAAAACCATTTTCTTTAAGGCTACTGAGTCTATGCCATGGATATATGGATGTAACCCAAAGATCTGTGTATTTTTGAGCAAGAACTATATCTTAATGCAGAGAGGCACTCTGTTCCCCTTTGAGACCCCTTAATATCCCACTGGCAGCTACCGCAAATATGGCATGGAGGAACATTATTTAGAAAGAGTCTGGTATACTCCAGTGTTTTAAAAATGAGATTTACAGCTGTAGAGAAAAAACCCCAAACACTAGCAGGAGCTCCTGCAGACAAGCCCTGACTCCACAAAGCACTTAGGCAACAGTACCCTAGATTAATTTTTAGAAGGACTTAACATATGCATGACCTCCTTCACATCACCACCAAAACCAATGACAATGCCTGAAGTTAAACATGTGCAGAAGATGCAGCATACTTGGGGCCTTTACTTTGTGCTCTTTTCTTGAGATTGTAAGACAATGCCTTTAATATAGAAGAGCATGTACTTTTTCAAGTGCTGGCTGCATCTTCCACTAATACACGTATTTGGCATTGTGAATTCCTTTCCTTTAAATTTTAACTTGCTTTGGGCTTTTTGTTTGTTGGGGAATTGTTGTTTCTTTGTTTTTTTACACAAAAAGGGAAAACAAAATAATATGTACAAAACCCACAGAACAAACACTTGTTTCTACATCACAAAATAGATGGAACTAATAAGCAAAACAACTAAATTTTAAACATCTGCTGTAAATAATTTTTAATAATGTTGGAATTCTTACGTCTTGTTAAACAGTGTCCCAGCATATTTTGAAACACACGAATTTTTAGTCAGCTGAAAACACCTACAGGGCTACATCCCTCCCTACTCTTCATTCCTATGTAAGTATGAAAAGAGTTTAATTCTTTTCCCCTCCTCTGGTGATCAAAGCATGCATCTAACATGGCTCATCTTCATTGTTTTTCAATAAAAAATGGCATTTCTTCATCAATCCTGGGCACACTGTGAATAATCAATACCTCAGACATTCTGCATGCATAACGAATTACCAGAATGTGTTTTTTCACTTTAGACCTAGAGCTAAAAAACACTTGACCTTATGTTTTGTGGGTGTGCTCTGTTAATTCTCTCCTTAGTATAGCAGTTCCAGATGTGCATCCTGTATTTCTTTTACCTTCTTTCCAGAAGGTGTGTCATGTGAAACTTTCTCCCTCCACCTTCAGGGCACTGACTTGCAGACATACACATACATGTGCATGCACCCCACCTCCCCACTCCAAAGTATTCTGGAAAAAGACCGTGTAATGTTGTCATTTAGTTTCCACAAAGGAGCTGAGAGAGCACTGCTGGTCTGCTAAGCCCATAATGCAGTATGCTCTCAGACAGGAATGTTGCTGGTAGCTGAGCTGAACTCTATACAGAGGTATTCCTGCTTTCTGTTCCTTGCACACCCCTAAGGGGGAAATAAAAAAAAGCCCAGCAGGTGAGTCCAGGAGCTTTTTGCCAGTAAAAACTTGGAAAGTTTTTGCTAATATTTAAAGCTTCATCAAAACACTTGGTCTACTGTACATTTTCCAGACTTTTCAACTATTGCTGGGAGGGGCTTTGTATAGTACTATCTGAACCTCTAAGGGCTTCCTTCAAATTTTATTCTTCATCATTTACCAAGTGCTAGATAAGAGTCTGAGTCAGCCTCAGACAGGGAAACATAATAACAGTGGGATGTTAATAAACGAGGCCCTGTGAGTTCAAATGGAATTACTGATTTCATCTCTTGCTACACATCATTCCACACACATGCCCTATACAAGTTATTTCTTTTCCTGAAAAAAAACCCAATTGTTTACAAGCCTGAAATATGCCTTTCTGTTTTGGTGATTTTAGAAAACAAAAACTGATTACAAAGCAGTCCTATACTTCCCTCCCTGCAACCTCTTCAACCTCTTTTGCCCCTCTCCCTCCACAGTTATCCATCTTCTGTGCAAGATGCTTTTTATTAAAACCTTGCTCAGGCTCTGCAAATTGTTGATGTAAGACAATATTTCTTAACAATCTTTGAACAAGTCTCAAAAGATGTGTGCCAGAAACAGAACTATAAAAGCTTACACAGGGGAAGAAAATGCACTGGAGGGAATTTTCTTATTCCATTAGGAAACTGGATTATTTCAAATGATTCTACCCCCCCAGTTTGTTTCTCAATTAATAAACACATCTGAGAGAAAAGAACCTTTAAATATATATTATTTAAATCAAGATCTAGTCTCTATTCATTCTGCCACTGACAACAATATGTTGTCTCTATTTTCCCTTCTCAAAGTGTGACTCCATTCAACCACACTTTCCTCTATGATATTATCAGCCTGTCATTTTAAAATGAATCCTGTACTGAGCTCCTCAAGTCAACAAAATTAAAATGAAAATTTTGGTAAGTATCTATCAAACTTCAGATTATTGGCTGGACACCTAAACAAGATCCTTCATGTTGATCCGTTGTCACCACTGAGGTTCTTTGCATAATTAAGGCAAGAATTAAACCCAACTTTGTTAAGACTCTGAAAAGTCAGTAGAGCTGAGAAAAATAAAAAGCAATTGACATTTTTGTCAAAAAGTCAGATGCCAAATAATGTGTGCCAGAAGCATTTACACATGGTACATAATGCCACTTTCATCACTAACAACATATGTTCTTATTACAGATAGACTTCACATTTTACTGCAGTACCATCAAGCATATAGCTATGTAATAACAAATAGTGTACAACAGGGCAGAGGGCTAAAGGGTCCTTCTTGAAGCATCACCATGGCTGACAAATACCCACTGAGAGCTATGCAATATTCTATTACCCTTCAGTGGCCACCTTACGATGGCCACTATCATTTAGTCTGTCTTTCACTGGCTTGTTTCCAACACAGACATGCAAATGCCTACCCAAACCTAAGATAGGTTACAATTCCACTGTCAATAGCCAGTTTATTCTTACCAACACAGAAAATCAGATTGAAGCCTCAAGAGTAGTAATGTCAACAGAACAAAAACACTTCCACAAAGATGAAAATATGTTTTATCCTCTGAGATCTTGTAGGTTGCTCAGCTATCTTTTTTGAGAGCAAAGGCCTGCAACAAAGCTTAATTTTTCATTTTAAGAATGAGCAGTGTTGGAGCTCATGAAGTAATCACGCTCACATGCTCCTGGAAGGAATGGTTCCAGAGAACCTGAAATAACCTTTCATAGTTTTTAAAAATCTCCTATAGAATGTAATAAGAAACTATACCTGTTGTAGAACACTAAAAATTTTCTTACAAGACCATGTGGAAGAGGGATTTGTTAACTTAAATTTGAAGCCATTTCATAGTAGTTTCTTTGTTACATTTTATACCTTGGATTATACTGGTGTAACTTCCCTATGATACTAAGCTCCAGTTTTCTTTAGTCTATAAACTCTGCCACATACATTTGGAGGCCTGATCTTGCACTTCTGGCTTAGTTGCACTAGATACTTAAAGTTAAACAGCCCAGAGAGAGTACATCAGTGGATTAAAACTGCTAGTGCTGAGAACCTGCCTTCCACAAAGCCAGGAAATGGATGTTAGCTTTCAGACAATGTCTAATTTCATCCCCAAACCAGAATGCTCACTAGGAGTTGTCTCTGGTACTTTAGGTGTCCTGCCAGAACATATAGTTTCACCTGAAGGTAATAAGGTTCATGAATTTTGTGGTGGTTACTAAAGTGGAGTAAGCAGAGAATTAGGGGAGTGAAATTTCAAAAGTGAGTTTCAAAAAAATGCTGGTGCACTCTTCCATGAGGTACCCCCTGTCCACCTCCTACAAATCCTGAGTTCCCACCTCCCAACCAATCCATACCATGTAGAGGAGAGGCAACCCAAGCCTGTAAGATAAGTACACATTGCCTTATACTGTCTCTCAAGCTATGAATATATGGCCAGAACTCAGAGTGACACTGAGCTGGGAGAAATGGTTCCTACTCTGCCTTTGAATGATATGCTGACATGAAATTTTTATTGATACAAATGCATCTTTGCAACTTATATAGAAAACTGGAACAAATGCCTAATGGTTCCCAACTTTAAAATGCAGGAATCCAGTCAGCTGCACCAGCCAGGTGTAACCGTTTCATTATTTCACTTCTCAAAAATGGAAAAATTTTGAATAGAAGAGGAATCACTTTCTGTTATTACAGAACTTGTCTTCAAGTTGCTGAACGTAAATTTACAGGATGGAAACATTTTCAAAATACCAGCTGTTTCCATTAAACTAAACACAGAAGACCCGCAGAACCCTGAAAGGTAGTTCTGGTTGATGTGTGTTGCTCTAAATGGAAACTACAAATAACACAAAGGAGAGGAATACTTGCCTCTGGAGAAAGCTGACAATTATGATCACTTTATTGCATAATCAAGATTACTTGCATCCAGTTGGTACCAAATCTACAGCAGATAAATAATTCCCCAAAAATGAGTGTTTCCAGCACATTCACTCAACAGTGAAGGAACATTGCTTTTCAGAATAAAATGATAACATTTTAAAAGCATAAAACTCTCTCTGAAACTACTCACTTTCAAATTAACAAAGGATCTAGGATTTGATCTTCAAAACAACACAAATACATGGTAAGCAATAGGCTAAACAGAAGAGGGGGCAGTAGCGAGAGATTTAAAGCCAGGAAGTTGTACACCTCTGAACACAAATTCAGATGCTAAAGATTAATTGACTCAATAAAAGAGTTCAAATGTCCTTCCTAAGATAAATGCAACCTTTATAAACATAGGCATTGCTGATAATCTGTGAAGAAAGAAGCTTCCAAATTATGGGATGAAGTTGTATGATGCAAAAGAGGCCACTAGATTTAAAAAAAACCAAAATAACCACATACAAAATCAAATGACAAAGTAAAGCCAGTCTCAATTCAGCCAAGCTTCTTCTGGATTATCTTGTGAGATCCCTACAACTGCCCATCCAGAGTCATTGCTCACTCCATGGTGAATGAGGTGAGCTTTTTCAATCCTGTAGAAGAATTATTCCAAGCTTTACAAATCAGCAGAAATGTTTATTCCCAGACTAATGTTTCTGCAGACTAGTAGGGTCTTTGGGGTCTGTCTGGGTCTGTGGAATGGCCACCAACTACAGAAAAACAGCAGAATTAGGCAAAGCATAACTGAAGTTTGACCAGCAACACCTGCTCCCAGTCAGCTCAGATCCATTTACACTTCAGTTTCCAAAGTTTATTTTCTTTTGCAGGAAGGAGAGTCCTTCAAAGGCACCTGCTAGCATCTTGGCAAGCATTCTCTTGTACCTCATTTCTAGGGTTGCACCCCTCCTCTCTTTTGACACATAGCCAAACTGAGAAAGCAAAACTAGTCTCCAGAGCTTTTTGAAGGAATGGATGAAAATTTTGCTTAATCCACGGTTTTACATTTCTTACAAATCCACAGTGCTACCACTACACTTACAGAAAAAGAAATAAATTCAACAAACAGTTGGCTAAAGCCGGTCTACCAATGAATTGCCTCCAGGATCTGGGTGAGAGCAAACCTCTGGAAGGGATGAAAGAGAATAAACATAGGTCTCCAGAGCGGAAACCCACAGCAGCAGCAAAATCTAACTTATCCAACACCTCTCTAACAAAGACACATAAACTGAGTATTTTTTTCATAATAAATGTTTAATGTTTCAAGATTCCTGGAGCGACAGACAGTAATCCCCTCTTCTGTTACAAATACAAACAATATTCATACAATGATGCACTGAATGAAGCACATAGTGCTTATTCAGAGACAAAAGGATTAAAATTTGGTTTATGGGAGTTAAGCTGGCAAAGAGAAATGGCCACTGGCAGCTTTCTTCTACTAGAAAATGTTAATTGGCTTAAGCCCAAGTGCACTAAGTTACACAGAATCCTGACCACCAGTGTGAAGCAGTTTCAGACTGTGTCAAAACAGATGGCACTTAGAACTCCAGAAGCAGTGCATTAGCCATCTTCCAAAATGTAGACCTGCTGTCTCAGGTCCCACTTCCTATGTCTTTGACTTGTGATATATAAATTGCAGATTGCTATTTATATGCCACAGCATATGGTTCTCTGACATTTGAGCAGTATCAGATGTACATACATGCAAGTAAATCAAGAATTCAGCACTCTGTATTTATGGCAGCTTCAATAAATTCTCAGCCTAGTGTGGGTCATGATAAGTAATTGCCTCATGGTACATAAAATGTTAACTGACTATCATTATTCATTTTCAAGTCATTGTAATTTCTACTGAAATGAGATAAACAAAGTTATTCACTGATTATTTTAATGTAATTTTGATTTCATTAAATCAAAAGCAGTATGCATAAAAAGAAAATGCAATGTTAATATTACTATTATCTAAATGCTTCAGTCTCTTGCTTTTAATATAACTAGCTTAGGTTAATACCAAAGACTATCACTGGTTTCTAGTTCTACATGCAATTTCACATTTATCCTCAGATTAGTACTACTAGTTTATAGCAGTATCAAGGGTGCAGACTGAAAAACTATACAGCAGTAAAAGCAGCATTTAGAATGGAAAAATATTTGTCATCTTGACAAAACAGAAAGGCCCTTTTCTTTACAAAACCCAAAAGAAAAGCGAACCTGACAGGATGATGACATCAATATTTATTGGGAGAGTGTACAGAAGACAGAACCAGGCTCTTTTCAGCGGTGATCAGTAACAGGGTAGTTGTGGAGTCTGTCTCCTTGGACATGGTACTGGTCAACTGGCTCTATGTAACTTGCTTAAGCTAGAGGTTTGGATCAGTGGTGACCTTCAGTGGTCACCACCAACCTCAACCATACTATGATTCGATGAAATAACTCTAATATATCTCCTAGAAAGAGCACATATGGTTCAACTCCTACTTCCAGACAGGTGCTGCACAAACTTTTGCACTATGGTTCCAAGCATCTTCTCCCATCATGGGTGTCTTGTAGAGTTTGCTTTTTTATTATACCAGCTCAAGCTTTATCTCAATTTGTGCCTGATCCTCCTTTTGTGCCTGAAGCAATAAACTATCACCTTCATCAATAAACTTCAAAGCTCATGCAGGCAAATATTATCAGATGGTAACTTGGGCATTAGTGAGAAATGGCTTCTTTTTTCATGTTTCTCTCCAATCCAGAGAATTTCCTACAACTAGGAAATCTTTCATAGTGAGAGTGGTCAAGGATGTGATCAGGTTTCCCAGAAAGGCATGGAGTCTCCATTCTTGAGTATTGCACATTGTCCAGGACACATCAGCCCTGCTTTAAGGCCAAAGGTCAGACAGTCTCCAGAGGTTCCTTCTAAACTCAACTACTCTGTGATTATCAATTGAACTGAACTCATCAAACTTCTTGTATTTGAGGCCTTACAGAGAAGAACAAACTATGCTTAATAAAAGCAAACCAAACCCTCATGAAAATTTCAAACTCTGAGTGCAGATGTTGAGTAATCTTGACCTGTGTAGCTGAGGACTGATATGTACCATTACCTCCAATGCAGATAGGAAAGAGAGATGGACAGATAGAAATGTTACCAAGCTCAAGAAGGTATGGAAGAAAGAACAGTAGCAAAGATTGAGACTAAGAGAAAACTTTGTTAATTGAGTGTTAAAAATTATCATACAGTACACAGTTAGGTCAAGGCATAGGCTGCTGCGAAGGCAAGTTGGGAATAACTTCTAGAGCTTTCTGAGAAGCAGTGAAATTAAAAAGCAAAAGACAGCAATAGAATACTCTTCACAGAAATGCTACAATAAGCTGCTGTTTAGGCAAGATAATCCAAGAACTCTCCCACCCTTTATCATCAGTCAGCCCTGATTTGTCAGCCATTCTTGCCTTTCTAAAACAGAGAAGGAAGGAAGAATTTGTTAGGGTGCCATTCTTCCATCAGGCTGGAACAGTTTTCACTTGAGAACCAATGCCCTTGCTACAATTTTTTCAAGACTTTTTCATTATACACTTTAAAAGATTTTGTGCTCCTGAATCATAATTTTGCAGACCATTCTCCATTTGTGAGTAAAGAGAATGAGGTTCACTGCAATGTACATGATCCACAGAAGCATATTAAACCCTGCCCACACAGGAAAACACTGCTGTGATGTTCTGAAAATTCTTCGAGATGTTCTCCTTTTTTCCTATAATGCAATGAATATACTAAGATCCTTGTAACTTTGGATTTGAGTTTCAAAGACAGCATTCACTGGCCTCAGTTCTGAGACTCCCGAGCAGAATACTCCACTGCTAGTCTTCCTCCTCAGTGCAGAAAAAATAATCTGCATTCTCCTTCTTTGCAGACTTTGAGCCAACAGACTAAAATGGGACTGAAGTTGTAGTGAATTCACACTCAGACCTACTTTTGGTTTAACTCATCCTTTTCCTTGTAAGAACTTTAGAAGTCAGACTGTCTGACTCATAGCACAGGCGAAAAGTTATGATCTATTGAGCTGCAGAGAAAGCAGACCAGTGCCCAACTGGATCACTACCATTATATTTAAGCAGATATGGGATGACAAGGTTGTGTCCACAGGGTGTGTGATGTAAATTAAGGTACAGGTAAGGAGCCTCACGTTCTAAAAAAGACTTTTAACACTGTGCTATAGTTCCACTGGGTACTGAAGTTTCTGGTGGACAAATTACAATAATGACTTCATCTTCTCCTCCTTAATTGCACAAGACTTCAAGCAAAAGACTAACACAGAAAAGAAATTTATAAAAATGTATTTCTAGCATTTTACCTGGTGTGTAGCTCAGTTGGGAAAACATCAGACTCCCAGTCTGAGGGCCAAGTCCCTGTCCAGGTACGAGGCTGACAGTTAGACTCAATGATCTGAAAGGTCCCTTCCAAGCTAGATGATTATGATCTTATGATTTTATTTTTTCAGTATAATTTGGAAACATGGAGCACAGCCAATAAGGAGCAATCACAAAGTCACATTTTAAAGTTTCTAATGAGGAAATAAAAAGAATTTATGTTAGGAAACATTTTAGAGACCCACACTGGCTTCACATTTTCCAGCTCACTGGATCTGCAAGCAAAGAGACTGATGCTGCAGTACCTGGATGCCATTCTTCCTAGGATGTGCAGAGTACCAGTGGGTTTTGTAAGTCAGCATTTCAAAGCATCACAACTTCTCTCACCTCACACTAAATTTGAAATTCTGTTTCAAACTTAGAAACTCTCTGTTCTATTAGTAGCAAAGAGTTTTCTATCATATCAGTAATTGCCTGGAAAGCATTCCGTTAATTTCATTAGACTGAGCTACACTGGCTTTATGACTATTTATAGTATGCAGCATGAATATTAACATGAAACTGCAAAGTGTCAGTATGAGAAATGCAGAATTAAGAAGTGAGATGAGATTGAAAACATCAGGCCACCATGCTACTATACTACTGTGCAGTTATAGCGACATTTACATGTTCCTTCATTTCAATTCCATTTGCAGAACATGTGAGCCATGTGCAAGGCAGTGATAATACTGTTATTATACACAAATTAGGAAAGTACTATTGTAGCCCTGAGTGTGACACAAGAACTAGTACAAAATGTTGAAGCTTTTACAATTTACTGTCTTATCCAGTTCGGAAAACAGTGAAGTCTGTTACCTTCAATTTCTGAGAATAAGAGACTGCATCACAAGACATCTATTGCGTCGAAAAGGGCATGCTGGTATGTACCAGTCCCTTCAATGTATGTAGGAAGAAGAGAGAGATGAACAGATGGAGAGGTACTTGATCATACCTCTTGTTCTGTTTTCACTTGGAACATACAAGGAAGCAGAGGTGACAAAAGAATGGCTCCTTCTGAAGCAGGACATTTTCAGTGACTGGAGTGCACAAAGCAGTTTCTGTCTTACAGAGGTCTCTTTAGCACTAAAGCGCTGAAATCCTTCCATTCAAACACCAGGAGTGAAGTTCTCCTTAGGAGCATCTCCACACCACATGAAATGTGGTATTCCATTCCACATGTAATGGAGTACTTGTACATCAACCTGGATGGAAAACAAGCTGTCAGTGACCTGTCTCCCCAACAAACTTTTTTGCATGTGGCTTTTCCAGCGTTTGAATTCTGCCAACATAGCATCAGGCTGTGATTTAACTGCAAAAAACTTGAGCATGAAAGTAGCTCATACTTGACTGGAAGGTGTGTGTTCCCAGAGTCTGCATTAGTAGAGCACAGATTTGATAGACAGACAGCACAGTTCCTATGGAGCTTGATCTCTTAGTGAAAAAACCCCAGGTTTTAACTCTGTTACTATTTTAAGAAAAATACCTTTTAAGGCTTTGAGTTTACTGAAATGAGATACCAAATATTTTCCTTGCTTTTATGTTGAATGGCCCCTGTTGATTTAAAAATCTCTGCTTCATAATCTCTGTAAGGAGAGCAGCCTGTATTTCCACGTAATCAGCTATGTTACCAGCCAGCCAAAAGCCTTTTTAAAAAAACCACAAGATTAAAAAGGCATAGTGCCTCCACCAACAAGGCTGATCATTAGGCTTGAACACTAACTTTTCCTTCATATGAAACAAAAGAACTTCAGTGACTGAGCTGTGGCTCCTGCACACCTCTCAGCCAATTGGTCTCTTCACTACTTTTCATATTATCCACAGCCCTCAAAAGTGATGCTACCGAGTCTCCTTTATTGAGTATAATGAGTTTCATACAGATGTAGCCATAACTGGAGTATAATTCAGACAGAGTAAGTTATTTTAGCTGAGACTACAGCTGGAAAAGCTTATTCCTTCGGCAAATCACTTAAGTCCCAGTAATGCAACGCAGCCTCATCTGCCTGCACTATGTCACAGCAAGCTCACCAGACTTTCTGTGAACAGCTATTTGATCCTTGAAGAGAATTTGGATTTTTGTTTACAGAAGAATTCCAAAATGTCAAGAACATGAAGCAATCTCATCACACTTGAGCTGCATTTAGCCCTGCTGCCTGAAAATGTAGGGATAGAAGCTGTGCTTCTACATTCCGCCTGTGCAGCATAAGGTTACTGCTGTTGGCAAAATGAGATCTGGGAATGTGTGATGATAGCATGGCTCAGCGTTGGCAAATGGTCTAGGTAACACCACCTTTTAAAATAGGAATGTGAGTGAAACAATTGTCAAGTGCATCTGTAAAAAATGCATAAAATCAGAGGTTGCTTCCCAAAGCTGATCTGGTAAACAGGGAAGGAAAATCAGCACCCTTCATCCAGTTACTTCAAAGATGAAGAAACTCATCAGCAAGATGGAACAACCTCCCAGACAGATGCTGCAAACTGCCCACTTTCAAGAAGGCTGCTGTAGGTGGAGTCCGAAATCTCCTGCAAGGAATGCATGCAACCCAAAAAGGCGGGGGGGGGGAACTGCAACCTACACATGCTACTAGTTCAAGTACCTGAAAAAGGAAGACTAGAACGTCAGGAACTCCAAAAGCAGCCTAGATCCCACTGTGGATTTGTGGAGCACTGGTAGCACTGCGTAGTGGAGCAACACAGAGATGCTGAACACCTGCTTGGTTGGTTCTGCCTTGGCAAGGACTTCAGCTGATTCAGACTCTGCTTCTCCAGCAGGGAATCACAGCCTTGGTATAATTTTAATAATCTCTCCATAAACTTAAGTGTATTATTTCCATATATACCTATATTTGAGTATACCTATAGACAGATTACTATAATTACAGATGGCCAGAAATGAAGCAAAGGCTCTGAATTTTCTTGCTAAGTATGGAAAGTAGTGGAAACCACAGAAGTGGTATAATTGAATGGAAAGCTTACCTTTCATTTATAAAAGCCCTGTGCCAGGGAAAACTTGATAGTATACACCTACTATCACCAGGAAATCAAATTAAACATAATTTAGGTAAATGGTTTAAAACATTTTTTCTGGGGAAAGATGTCAAATTCCTTATGAGAGTGTTCCAATCACACAATTAAAGCAGAAGGATTTCACTCTATTAAATTTCTCTCTTTTCTTATTTTTATGTCTTAAAATATTTAAGATCAGAAATTGGCCAGCCACAATAGAGGAATTTCTTTACAGAATGTAGAATGAAGAGCACACTATTTTTAAGCTGAGTTAAATTTAGCATACTATGCTAAAACTAATTAAAAATTAATTAGTTAGGGCAGAGAATATTTTTTTGCAGTTATTCAATGTACCTTTACACTAAGAAGCACTCATACACAGGTTTCACCTGCTATACTTACAACTCAGATGCTTTCTAACAGCATTGCTCAGAAAACAGATAGCTATGAGCTGTAAACCTTGAAGATATTCCAATCTACCAAAATATTGTAATTATAAATTTACACCACAAGGAAAACAGGTTCCAGTGTGTGTCCAGTGTATTCTTGTAACTTGGCCAAGCAATGGCCCTTCTCACTTTCCTGGGAGTAATGCTAGAGTTGCACTAACCTATGAGAGGCACAAATACACTACAGCCTTTTCCAGGCCTCTACCTGTGTTTCAACTGTATTCTCACATATTAAACTCATCTCCTCTTTCTGCAGAGTGGCACAAGCACAGATACATTAAACCCTGAGAATGATTCTGGATTGTAACTGCTCCTCAGGTGAGTTCCAGTGCAGCCAGTGGAGAGATGCAGTCCGGAGAAGGACCGATGCAGAAATACAGACTTCCAACTCTGGGACATGCAGAGTACAGCCCCAAGCCAGGGGCAGCCCCAACTGTGGCAGACAGGCTGCAGAAACAGGACATGTCCCCAAATTATGGGAAACACAGTGGTTTCAGGGGATATCACATGCACTGAGCTGGCTTTATTACATTGGTGCAAAAATGCTTTCATTTCACTCATTTTCCTTTTGTGTTAAAACCCACAACTCCACTGCACAATATGATGTCAAAAATGTTGTACAAGTAATGACAAGTGGAGTCACAGGATGAAGTCAGAAGTTTATTCCCATGTTTTTAGATTAGAAAGTTCAGTTTATACGTAATCGCGCATTTTAAAATAAGCCGTTGTAACTATTGCACCAACCTAGAAAGAATTCGGAAGCTGCTGGATGTCTTGGCAACCTCGACATAAATTAATATTCATATTCTGCTTCTTTCAGAAGGCTGTATTAAATAGATTCCTAAGACTTTCCCCAGAATACACATTGGCAAATTGTAAAAGTCAAGTGATTGAGAAGCTTAAGAAACAGCCCTGACACTGCTGTATCCAATAAATCCACCACATGGAGAAAATAAGGTGGCTGTCCTCTATTCATAGCGGAAAAGGACATCTTGTCCCCTTGGCCTCATGCTCCCCAGCAGTGAACTCACATTGGCACCCCAGATTCAGAGTGTAGCCAGCCACAGCATGCAGCTGGGCTGAGCAGCCTCTCTGCAAGCTGGCACTTAACTGCTCCTGTTAACACAGAAGGAATTAAGGAGCCCCAGGGCACTCTGACACACACGCACTTGCAAAGCAGCCAGCAGGCACCTACCTTATGTCAATCATCTGCAAGCGTGACACAGAGTGTTAACTAGCCCCTGCATTCCTCACCACAGCACTGGCAGCCTATCACATCAAATTAGTCACCATCATTTTTAGCAGTCTGAGGAAACTGTTCTCATACAGCAGGCACAGCCTGGTCACGGAAGACATCTGTCACCTTGCCAATTACATTCTGATGCTAGAGCATTAAAGTCAAGTGAGGTTTCAAGAGCTACAGAAAGATTTCTTTGCTCACAGGAATATAATGAGTTGGTATCACCATGTGGTGCCACAAACCTGACTGTTAGATGATGCAAAATGTGACATACTGGAAACAATAGTAAGCAATGCAGCTAATAGTTGAGCTACCCCAGTCATGAAACTTTTTCTGTCTTGATGTCACTCTACTATTCTCAGAGACAGCTGCTGAAATGCAATCTGTTGTTCCCCAGCACTAGCAGTAAAAACCATATAGCCAGAGTCAGAAATAACCTGTCCACAATCACAGGAAATAATCTGCAGTAGAGAAAATCTGAATATGCAGATGTAAATTGTTCTAATTTAAAAACAAAACAAAAAAATCCCAACCAAAAACCACCAAAAACCCAAAACCAAGCAAAAATTAAAAAAAACCCAAACAACCCAACAAAAAATCAACAAATAAGGAAAGAGAAAAAGAAAACAAGCAGATTTCAGGTGCTTGAGAAAGAAGCTGACAACACAATCTTCTTGAATACCTCAAGTTAGCTGTGCCAGCAGACTTAAAATACAGCTGTGGACACACCACTGTACTATGCAGCTGGGAATCACCAGGATCTAGCACACAACTCTGCAAAACCTGTCTGCTGTAAGGTTCATTATTTGAAATCGTTTCAGTTTGAGTTTTGATTACCTGTGTCACATAACATGTCCAAGCTTAGATGTGCCATAAGGATTCTGCTATTAAATCGATGAACACAATAAAGAGATTCCATGGGAAGACTGTTTAATGTTCACTCACTAGCTTTTGAAAATTTTATGGAGAAAGATTTGATGTCCCTTCAAAAAAAGGAGAGAAATCAAGAGTTAAATTAACCAATCTCCTTTAAAATCAGGAGTTACATGCTGTCAGAAGCCTGTAGTGAGGGTGACGTTAAGACTTTCACCACTGATTTCTGCCATCTGCCAAATACATCACACATTTTAATTTCCTATAGACTGTACTGTAAACACATACTAGATTGAAACTTTAGCCTTCTACCTGCAAAACCCAAAATACCATGTAGCACACCACAACAGAGATTCTTCATCAACAGGACAGTCTGTTTTGGGATTCTAACTTCTCACTTCTGCAACTCCACAGTGAAACTCCCAGAGCCTGCTCTTTTGTGCTGCTATCAGCACACACAGCACAGAACTGCTCACAAGGAAATTTGGCAGGGGCTCACAAAGTACACAACAATCAAGGGCCTTAAGTTGGACCTTTTGTTGAACATAACTTTGGCCCTTGTCTCCTCTCTCTGTTTATAAGGCTTACCAAGTACATAAACTATTGCTCTTAAATTATGAGGACCCACATTTATGAGAGCAATTATCCTTTGTTTGTTTAGAAAGAGTATTTGTCTTTCTCCTGCCTTTCAAATGCCTCCCTGCCTCCTTTCCCCAAAACAAAGTAAAATGTTTGGATTTTTATTTGGGGATGGGCTCCATCTGAAGTTCACTTATGAGAAGAAATTTCTGCTGTAACATTTGGATGCGGGGGGGAAGAGATCAAGCCTTGCTCCAGCTCAAATGAAAGCTGGACAAGGGCATTGTTTGGAGGAATAGATAAAGTTTTTGCTTTTATACTTCTTTAAAATCTATTATAAAGTTGTACTGGTTTTGCTTATAAAAATTATAGTACACATCAGCTAATAAGCATGCCACATTTCACTGTGCACTAGAGCAAGGTAGAGTTTGAACTTTTGACTGGCCCTTCTATAATCTGTTCAGATGAGATGGAAAATAAATAATGCTGAGCATTTAAAAAGACTGTGCTATCCCTAGAGAATATATTAAACTATAATATCCAAATAAATAAAATACCTTTTTAGCATTGCTTTATTCAGAATTAATACTGCCAGCATAAAACACTTTCGAGGTCCACAAGTAAGGGCACTGGGTTGTTGGACTGTGCTCCCCATCAAGCTGTCAGGTACTGACCATGGATTTCATTTAACAGCTTCAGAAAAATGATCCTACTTATCAGCTTTTTCAGTCCTGTAACTCCAAAAAGACTTTAAGTCCTAACAGCCCTGTGGCTGGCAGCCAAGGGTCTACTTACCCAAAGGACTGCTGCTCTTCCTTCCTCTCCTGAATTTGCATCACATGCCCTCTGCTGCACAAAGCAACACCCAGTCTGAGCCTTGGAAATAACTTACTTAATGAAAAAGAAAGCTGAGCTGCCTGGAAAGCCACAGCAGAGGAAAGGAAAGTAGAGGAGAGGAGA
The DNA here is from genome assembly GCA_013400935.1 of Turnix velox. Lineage (NCBI taxonomy): Eukaryota > Metazoa > Chordata > Aves > Charadriiformes > Turnicidae > Turnix > Turnix velox. Next base: position 38,594 of record VZTY01004610.1, read on the forward strand.
GGAGAGGAGAGGAGAGGAACTCCTTGATGGGCAAAGTCACTGTGCAATCACCAGTTGCTGCAACACAGAACAGAAACACAAAATGGAAAAAGCCTTCCAGGAAAAGTGGTAGTTATTTTGCTCAACAAAGCCTGATTAGAAGATAATTTGGATGGAAAATTAATTTTCTAAATTAGGATGTTCTTAATTATATGACAAGGAAAATTCATGCCTTTGAGTAAAGATCAACAGTTGTTTTGCTCTCCCTGGAGGAGTCACCCATCATCTATGTGACATTTATTCACTGAAATTCAATGTTTTAATGCAGAAAGAGGAATAGACAAGTCACTTGCAGGTTGAAAGTACATTTTGTTCTTTATAAGGCTATCACTTACACTCCCTAATACAGTTTCCATGTCCAAATACGATTAGTAGAGATCTCATAACGGGACTTCATGGCAGTTGTCACATTATAATAAAAGACCTCATCTTTCAAGGTGCATTATACTCTCAACAAGGCTCCTCTGGAACAAAATCACAAGCTTCCCTTTTTTCCTTGTTGTAGAAACTGCCTTCAAGCTTAAACAAATACAGCTGTCTTTTGGTAGAAATATATAGTATTAATCATGAAAATAATGAAGATGAGGTCATACAAGAGCTAAATATCATTCTACTTTCCAGAAGCAGTCCTTTTACTCCCCAATCCTATTTTTTATTTTTCTAACCCATCAAGAGATGTATTTATGGAGTAACTTTATGCCATGTCCTAAATATGAGTTTTATAGAAAGTTTTTGCTGTAAAAGAGTTGTCTGATTTGATTAATAGCCATCTTGAACAGGAAATACTTGCATAATGTGAATACATCTTGGAAACTGATCTGGCTCACAGTAGGTCTTTTGTGCTGCAGAGACTATCCTGGAACCATTCCCACTGATACTGCTTTAAACAATCCTGCTGGATTGCAGAATGTGGATACCAGCATCTCCTTCCGCAGGTTTCAATTTATCCAGCTGGACAGAGGAATTTATCCAAGTTCCACTGTCTACACACATAGAAAAGAAACTGTCTAATTATCACATTGCATAAACTGGCCTTCCAGTCAAAAAGCCTCTAAGCCCTATCATACAGCTCAGCATCAAGTGCTTAGAGCCCACTGAATACTGAGGGGCAAAATACAGAAAATACAGGGTTACTTGTAAGATGGCAAACAAAACCTCTGCAGGCAGCAGCCTCAATCAAAAAGAGGTACCAAAAAGACAGAGAAAGATCTGGTGGATATAATCCACTTGAGTTTCTAGAAGATTAGCCATTAACATCCACCCTGAGGCTCCTGAAACAAACTGAGCAGCCAAAAGAGGTGGAAGATCTCAAAAGTGAGCTCTTTATTTACGAGAACAGGAAACAAAGTAAGAATTATTAGATGCTTCTCATGATTAAAGAAAGGATTTGGATAGTCCAATATACTCATAAATAACCCAGAAAATATGGTTAATGGGAAAAGAATGAATATGATTATTGATAAAATCAACCCTTCAAGGAGATGAAGGCTCACTCTGAAGAACTGCAGAAAAATCTTACTGTCACTGGACATTACATCATCAAATAATTTAATGCAAACATTAAATGAAACTTACTTGGATAAACTCTCAGGCATGTGCACATATGTATATATATATATATACAATATTTCATATAAAGTGAATGCATTTGAGCAGTGCATTACTATTGAGGAGTGAGATCCTGGGATTGCAATAGTCTTTTGCACACCACAGTTCCAATTAGATATCTCAAACAGCAACAACAAAAACAAAACACAAATGAAAAGCAAAACTATTACAAGGGAAGAAGGAACAGGAAAAAGCAATCATCATCACAGTGCAACTCAACTAACATGTACAGTCCTGATAATTTTCTCTCAAAACACTTTAGTAGAAGCAGAAGCAATCCAGAGAAGAATGCTGCAGTCAAGCAAAAATAAAGAACAACTTCTCTATGTGAAAGTACTAAAATACCCTCAGTTGGAAAAAGAGACAATTGAAAAACAGTATGATGAACACCTGTACAGTCACAAATGGCACTAAAAAGCTATATACCACTTTCTCTCATTAGAGAACAGAGCAGATGAATCAACAGGCTCAAAACAAACAGATGTGAGAAGGTAATGATCTGTCTGGAGGATGGCAGCATCTGCAGAACAAGACCTACTACCTCTCCTATCCTGTTTGTAATGCTTCTATTTCTTGTTCAGCACCACCTCTGTTTTAATTCTCTCTCTCCTTCCTCCTCCATGTAGTCTTTAGAATCCTGAGCCCTTCCAATAAATGCAGGGCTGAAATCACATTATACTGCAAGTGTTAAGTGCTTCAGTCTCTCATGCAGGGTACTGCAAACATGATTAAAACTGATGAGTTTTCTCAAGCCCTGTGGCTGACTGGAAGGTGCAATTAAATGTCTTTTTATAAGAACAGCTGGAATCAAATGGTGGTGAAAACCTGTTAGGGGCCATAAGTCAGGAAAGTAATCTGAGAATTGGGTCAACCAAAGGTTAAGTTATAAACAGGCAATCTGGCATTTCGGACTAAAAAAAATTAATGTGCAGTCAGTTGCTTAAGTAAGTAAATATAAGGATTGATCTTAAATAGGTCTGAAGGTAAGGGCAAGAAAAAACGTGGCAGATGGGCATTAGCTAACAACAGCACAAAGACAAGGCAGGCTTAAGTAAAATGCAAGGAAACAGTGATATAGCTCAGAAGATTTGGATGTGGGTAGTGGGTAAGCAAAGTGCTCTACTTGCTAGTACCAAAATCTATTAGGATCTTCCTGAAATGGAGAGGACAATGAAAACAATCTTGGACTAATCCTTGGAAACAACCTTCCCAGTACCTACATATTGGCCAATGGCTCAAGTTAGTATTAGTCCAAATGAATTTTGAGTTCTGCAAAGTTAACAGTTTTCTCTTTAAAATTTCAGCCAAAGACTTTCTGTAAAAATCATACAAGAGAGTTGTGATCAGTGTCTGACCACTTGCAGTGTTACACAAGGGCTCTGATGGAAATAACGAAAATCTTATTTCCCCATAAAGTCCTGCAAGACAAAACCATTCAGAAAATTACTGTTATTTGACACCACTTTTTAAAAAATCTATCTAAGAAAAAAAGGAGAGCATTTTCCCAACTATTTGGATTTCAAAGATGAGTAAATAGAACTGTGGTAGGTATATGACAAAGAAAGACAAAGATTCATAGTAACAGGATCTAAAAGTTATTGCTTATTTTCAGAGAACAAAACGGTACAGAAGAAACAGCTCCCTTCTACTGAGAATGTGTGGCAACAGAAACTGAGAAGTAGAACCACATGAGCAGCTCACATATAAAAGCCCCAACCTGGGAATGCCTGATGTGGAAAAGGAAATTATTTTCCAATGAACGAAGAAGCAAAAGCTGCTATTGTCACCTGAGGGAACAGAAAAGGGACCTCTACGTAAGTGATCAGAGAGAACTGCAGTTACAAGGCAGCCTCAGCCACAGTTGCAGCTGCATTTTCCCAGAATGTATTTTTCTCCCTTCAGCATCTGTCCACTCATGCACATGCCTGAGCTTCTGCAATAATTAGAGACAACCCCTCAGGGGCCTGAATACTACAGAAAGGTTCCCAGGCAGTATTGTGGCATGTAGTTATCTGCATTGCACACACCAAATGCTGCCCAGCCGAGGAGTCTTTAATCTTCCTTAAGCGTACTTACATTCTGGCTTCCTCTCAGTTGCATCGAGATAGAATATCAAGCAGCTCTAAGCAGAGTCCAAGTACAGCAAGTAGCTCTTTTTACTCAAGAGTTGTGAGACAAAGGGAGAGCATGCCTGTGCAGTGGTTTAATCCCAGGAAGGGAGACATCAGCCTGCTGTGAAGCTGTTGCAGGGAATTGTTCACACTGGCCTTCGAGACTGCTCTGATTTTACCAGCACAGAAAGGTCACTTTTGCAAGAATGAGCAACTCTATCAAAAGCATTATTTTAACAGTAGTGCTGAGAATACAGCAGGCCTGTAATTGATAAAAGAAGGAAACTCCACCAGGGTGTTTTTAAAGGGTTTGGTTAGAGGCAGAAGGGAAGAAAGCAACTTAATGAAAAAGCAGCAAAACAAAACACGTAATGCAGACGGAGAGTTCAATGGAGCTTAGGTTTCACATATTTTATACATTTTTTCAACACTCTTGCTGTTTCTCAAATGGTCTGCTGTACTTCAGGAACAATGAAGAGCCACATAAATAAATAAGTGAGCCAAGAGTCCAGTTCCCTTTAGGCTATTTGAAAAGGAGCAGGTGCCACTTGACAATTTTATAACAGCTTTTAAAGGATACTAAACACCTGCACGGAACATTAAGAAAAAAGGGAAGGGAACTAGGCAGGAACAAAGAGGTTCATGATTTAGCATCAGAAAAAGAATTACAAATATGTTTGGATGCTCAGTCTGAATCACTAGATACATGGCACCACTACACAGATAGAGGCACATTGCCTGGACATGAAAAAACCTGCTCCCTTCGATGATTTACATGACACGTTATCAGTGAGGCGAATCACTGTCACTGAACTTGCACATACAGTATTAACATGCAAAATCCAGCTGTAAATAGAGAGAAAACCCAAGTTATATTGAACATTGATATGTTTTTCATTGAATATTCTTCAGCTAAAATAACAGTAGATTTCTTGAGTCCTCATCTTTTCTCATACAAAACTTCAGAAGAAAAGCCTTATTAACATGTTTTTAAGAGCTGTGGCAACCAGGTACTGAAGACTTTCAGCTAGTGGAGTGGGCAGAACTGCCGCAGCCCCAGTCTGGACATTAATCCACGTAACTATACCGCATGCAGTCCCATGCAGTAAAGCTGAAATCACTGCAAATACACCCAAAGTGAAATCACAGAGACACATATCCTGCCTCATAAAAGAACGTTACAACTTTAACTGACAGTAATCATTACAAAAACCAAAACAATAGTGCTGAGTTTCCTCTCACCTCTGAGTCACCATTCACCTTCTCACCTCTGCAGTTTAAGGCAATGGCCATCTTTATGCTGTGTGATTATTTAAAAATTGTTTCCTATTTCAGCCTACTTCATTTGACCACCTTCATCTTCTAAGCTTCATGCTGCTTGTCATTTCTTTCTGAATGACTGATGTCATATTGTCTAGTGCCCACATGACCATCCAGCTAAAATGTTTATGGAAGACTACCCAAATGGCATGCTTACAAATAAAACTACACTGAACCATAATTAGATTTTCATCCCCTCTTTTCCATGTCCAGTAAACATTTTGAAAGATCTCCCCTTAAGAAATTCTTGCTTATCACCATAATCTTCTGCATTGGTTTTCACAATATTCTTAATTTCTCATAGCACTAAGAGCTCTGCACACACGCTTATGCTTATCTTCAGTTCTATTTTGTGAATGGACTATAGAATCGAGCACAAAGTCTCTTAAAAGAGATATAAAGTGCTGCTGCTAATGCACCAGACTCATCCCTGACACATCTCTAATTCTTTCCAAGCACACTGCTTCCACCAGAAGCATGCCTTATCATGGGACAGGATCTTGCCATTTGCTTTCTAGCCCAAGACTGCAGGACAGACTCCCTGATTCTCAGTAAACCTAAATGGTCTTCTGATTAGCAGAAAGCAATCTCGTTGAGAAAACCTCCCTCAAATTCATGTCTTCAAATAGTGTAAGTGACCTCAAACAAGGGAGAAAAACCTGTGTATGTGTTACTCCTGCTCTATGCTCTCTAAGGCCCTCAGCCCTTTTGCAGTTGCTCTTCACTCAGTTGACCACCTACCATGAAATAGCATCTGCAATCTCAGCCAGGGGCTGTCTTATTGCTTGTGCAGGTGCCACAGGTAGGTCAAACTTCTCTCATGCTCCCTCAGTAATTTCTCCTAGCTCATGCAGAATCCTGTCTTCACTTCAACATTTAAAATTCTAATTCTTCTCTGAACCCAGGTCTAGCTCATGGAGACTAACCAATTTGCAGCTTAAGGGAAACTTGTTGCTCTGCATCTTAGAAAACTCTCAGGTAAAAAAGTTCCAAAGGAGATTTGTATTACTCTCTTATATTCCCCCTTCTTTACACTCTATTAAGCTTTTAAAGCCTCTGTCACCTTTGCACATTCAGAAAGGAAACAGTACAAAACTGACTGCATAAACAAATTTACTAAAGAAAAAACAGGTGCTATACTAGCTTATGCAGTAAAGACTGTTAACATTTCCACAAATTCTGGAACAGATTGAGTCAAATTATGAAAATTTTTGAAGGAAAGGGAAGGAACCCCAACAAAACAACAAAGAAACACCTCTGCAACACCTTTAGAGGGTTTAGAGTGCTGAATTCAAAAGTCTAAGAGCTGCATCTAGTATTGCTCCAGATAATATGGTGCAAGCTCTTAGAGCTTGACTCTCCCTTGTGCCACTTGGTGGGAAGAGATTGTGTTGTACAGCAGTTTTAGTCAACATTCTTTTTATTAAAATACATCTTTAAAGGGACATGCTTAGAGCTTTAGTTTTCAGCATCAAAAGTTTCACTCTGCCCACAGAAGTTCAGCATTCCTTGCATGCAAACTTTATCTGCAAAACTGGAAGGAAAGAGCAAGCAGTGTCACAGAAAATGCATTTAATCCTGTCTACAGAAAAAATAAACAAAATATGTTTCATTTAACAAGTACTATTATATTAAAATGTGTAAATATAATAGAACGAAGAGTTTGAAGCTGAGGAGAGCAAAGAATTTAACAATGAGTTTGTTCCTTTTTTAGAAAAAAACACAAAAATTGGGGGCTTAGGAGAAGTTCATAAACATAATTGCTCAAAATTTAGACATTACTGAGATGGTTTATGTGATTTTTTTTCAAAGAATCTAGACGCAATCTTTATGTGATAGGCTGGAATTACTTCAAAAAATTTATTAAATATTATATTTATTAAATATATTTCCACAAGACCGACTAAATACCTATGTAAACCATTTTTTATTCTTGCAACTTCTTCCAAAATTCTGAAGTTTACATTTATACTGCATGACAAAGCTGTTCCATTTTTACCCTGATTTCATATGTCTACACAGTTTCCCTAAATGTTGGCCTTTGCTCCAATACAGAAACTTTTGTCTTCATAAAAACGTAATGAGGAAAGGGAAGGGCTCTAATGTATAACCACCTTAACCCAGTCAGACCAGTATTTAACTTCTAATGTATTTTATTTAAACAAAATGTAAGTGACTCTAGGGATAGGAATGTTAATAAACATGAACATATAGACTTTACACCAAAAGTTCAATTTTACCTTTAATAGCGTTTCTTAAATTGCAAATTTTATTATAAGACCAATAACTCTTAATCAGATCCTAGCACCAAAATCAAGTGTTTCATTTTCAATTTTTAATCAGCTTGTCCAATTGCTTCTTGTAATATTGCATGCCCTGAAGAAGATAAAAATTCCAATGAAAATGTCAGATTCTGCTGCAAACTGGACTGATGCCTTCACTCTCCTCAGTTCCAGGAAAATTTTTCTTGACTAAGAAAAGCATTCCTCTTTGGTTACTGTAAGATTCCATATCTGAGAAGCAAAGATACTAACGTAAGAGGTGAAAGACTAGAATTTGCCCAGAAAGTCATTCTGAAACTTGAGTTAGTAGCAATTTCAGAGTCATGCTACTCCACCTAGATAATTTGGCCCAAATTCTGTCCAATGGAAAGAAGAAAATAATTGTGATACAAGTAAACCATAGATTTTTCTACTTGCTTGTTGAATGTAAGTCTCCACAATGCTCTATAGTGTGCTCCTATGCACTTATCATCTGCACTTACTCCTAATCTTTCCAATTGAAGTCTCCAGAAATGCTTGAGGGCATTTTCACTCTGCCCTCATCATCACATTTGCAGCACATGAACTTTCCCAGATGCCTACATTCTGTTTTAAGACACTATTATTCTTTACATGCAAACCTATAACTTGCCAGACACTATTTTCTTTCTCTAGGCATAATGTCTTTAGCATATTTAAGGGCACCTCCACAACCTTTACATGCTAAGTTAGTGCGTCATTAACTTTTTTTTCAGGGATGCTATTTACAGTTCTTTCCCAAGAACACATGCAAGTGCTCTTGTCCATTTGGAAATTCTTCATGGAGCCAAGCTTTCCATTCAGGTTTCTGGTAACCACCAGTTATGAATGCTCACTTTGACTGAAAACACCCAAAGTTGTCATAAACAGGTTTGTTTTTTTTTTTACTGTCATAAAATTATCCTTTTGCATACATTTCAGCCAGCTACAGCAGCCACTGGAATTTTAAAAAAATTTCTCCCAATGAATATTGTACCTCCAAAGGGGAAAAAAAATGCAAAACAACTCTACCCTCCTTCTCTAAAAGTTACTACAGTAGTAAAAGCAGTCAAAACTTGTGCACAAAGTAGCATACTGATGGCCTTATCTCAGAAGTATACTACATCATCCATGGGCACAAACCAACCCTTTCACGCTCTCTGGAAAGACAAACACAACCAGTTCTTGAGAAATTCCTCCACTCCATTACATGAGGTTCTGGATGATTTGGATGTTCCAGTGATTCCAATAATTTAACAAGGCTTACAGCTTTCTGCATTCTCTTAAGATTACTCAGGTGAGAGAAATCATGTGCCAAGCTAAAGGAGCTACAGCAGCATGACTTTGGCACACATGGAGGCACAAAGGCTCTCAAAAAATAAGGAGAATAAAGGAACAGAAAGCAGTTATTCTTAAACACCTCAACTCTGTAGAATTTAAAGCAAGCACCGAAGGACAGATAAAGTAAATTTTCCCAGGGGATTTTTCACTATTTGCAGAACACTTCCTTAGTTCCAGGATCAAAACAGCAGCTGCCCTTGATTACCAGCTCATTGCTTATCTATTGGATACTGCGAACCTGTCATACCAGAGAAGAGGGTTGCAAGATATCTTTTCTGCAGTGCTGAGACAGACAGGGGAGGTTCCACCCTGTCAACTGGGTTGTTGTGACCCCACTGTTGTGAATCTACATGGAGCTGCATCATTCACTGGATTGCTGAGATGTGAGAACATCCTATTGTGCCACGGCCCAGCATGAGTCACACAGCTGAGTCCTGCCACTCACTAGTCTGGCTCTAGCTCACATTTTGGGAAGGCAGCACCACAGTCTCCAATCTTGCACGGCTGAAGAAATGGATCAGTGAACCCCAGGCAGGATGTGCTGTGCTGTACTGTAGCCAAAACGAAACCAGTTTTAAGAAGCCAAAAGCAGCCCTTTGAAGTGTCAATAGATGTAATGCTCCCCATTGTCTCACAGACCAGGGGCCACAAGCAAACCACAGGTTTACTGCAAAGAGACATAATCTGTAACTGCTGTCAGGAGCTTAAGCAAGGTATGGCAGCCATGACTGAGAAGAACCAGATAAAAACTAAATTGATAATCCTGTAATTCAATTGCATTATTACTATTCTCCTCTGCAAGGCACAGCCCACTCGGACCACACTAGCTTCTGCTCTTAATCAAATTCCTGATCAGCCTTTGGGGGATATCTGAGAACGTACTTCATAAAACAAAGGTGTTAGTGTGCCTATTTATCACAAATAGTGGTAATTAACTTCCTCTTGCCCAAAAGAAGGAAGAAAGAAAGCTAATTTTTATGGCCTGCTTGGCCTAATTTGGGGGCCCTGATCTGTGCCTCAGCCACATTTGTTCCAGTTAGACAGAAGATTAATGTTGCTGAGTTAGGTACCTACAGGTATTTCACATTACACCTTACCAAACACTTAAGACCAAAAGCATTTTAAAACCTTGATGCATATTTATTTCCTTTTGATGGAGAAATACTTGAAGTACAATCTCTGCAGTTGTTCTTTGGTAACAGGAAATGTTTCTGGTTTTCCCACATTATGTCAGGATGTAGCTTTAGGCAAAGGTGACACACAGCTCTCATACCACTGACTTCTGATTCTTGCCCATTTTACATTCGCATTTCTGCAATCACTGCCTGAAATGGAAACCAACAGCCAGATGAGTAAAAGGCATCATAGTGGGAAACACAGTTGGCAGTGGCTAAATTAAGAAAGTCCCTCCGTTATTTACCTATAGAAAACTGAATAGAATGTAGGAGAAAACATTATTAAGTTATGTTATCTAGCCAATGATCTAGTTTATAACAATAATATTCTGTATATAGAACAGAGGTGAGATCCCTGGATTTGCTTTTCAGCTTCACAGTACAACAGCATTGTATCAGGATACCCATTTATGTCTGAAGAAAACAAAGACAGAAACAACAAGGAGAGCCAGAAGACTTTGTAAGACACCCAATTAAAAAAATATTTAACATGAAGACAAGGTTCTGGTCATATTCACATGTAACATAAGAATAAGGATAAAATGTTAGCATTTTGCTCTGCAGAGTACAGGTACAGCCCCTGCATGGTCTGCTGGGTAATTCAAAGGAGGCAATGGTTGAGAAGAACCAGGGAAGAACCAGACTGAATGTTTCACCTCTGACTGGCAAAGTGGTGAGGTACCACCAGTTTGCTTCAGCTAGGTTGAATTGCAACACATACTAGCCTCAAAGGTTTCCCCAGAAACCTTACCCCATCTCTAATTACATTTTTAAACAAGCCTTCAATTTCTTAAATTTGCACAGTATCAGAAATGTATTAATGATTTTAAGTTACATGTACCAAATGGAATGTGCTTGGGGTAGTGTGTTTTTCCAACATATTTCCACAACCATGGCAGTAAATCCCCTCCCCCTTGCAACACAATCAGCAACATGATGGGAACAGGGGTGGCTGCCTCCCAATAAGCAGCATATGTCATCTGGTGGACAAAATACCCTCAGGGAAACTGTGTGGATAAGAAACTGCAGCCAATGAAGGCATAGTTGATACAGGCCAGAAATATCAAGTTACTAGAAAAAAAAGAACAACGACCCTGTGTGTGCTCATATTCTTTAATGAAATGTGTAAGATCCTTTTGGAAGACAATCTGGAAGCAGAAATTCATATGGGCTCTGCTAACACCAAAACATAAACAAAATTACAGACTCAATAAGAGTACTAGTCTGAAGGTATTTCCAGTCCCTCCTCTCTCCTCCCACACAGCCTCTCCACAATCCACATGCAGTCAAAGTTTTAGGTTATGCCGTTTTCTGTAACAGCCCAGCATTTGTCCGCATCCTCTCTCGTTTTATAGTCATCCATCACTTCTGCTGTCAAGGTGGCTGGACCAAAGCTAACTACGCCCCAAATAGTTGTTAAACTGTTAACGAGCTGTGAAGACTGGTGCAGCTATTTTGGGTCTATAGAACAGCTTGTGTGTCCAAAAACTTGTATTCTCCTCCACCCGTTAAGATTATATTATTTGGTCCAAAAAATAAATTACCTCTCCTCACAAATCCTGCCTGAGAAACTTGATGCACACTGCCCATGGCAAAGTGGGATGCTGCCAAAGCTGCATCAGGAAGACACAGCTCAGTTTTGCCCTCTGAGCCAGCAGCTTCCTTACCTTCTCCTCTTAGCAGTAATTTCTAATAGCTTTCCATCCCTAACTACTTAATGCTGTCAAGCAGGCCCTCCTCAACTCCACGTGAGTCACTTAAGCAATGCTAATAATTCATCCTGCACAAGGTCTTTATGGAATGTGGGTAACTTTCTGTGCTTGTATTTACACTGAAAACTTCTCTGTTTATATTTCCTTTCACAGCCCCAGACTGTTTATTAAGCCATCAAATATCAAAAAATCAAATATCAACAGTGTCTTCAAGGCTGGTGATACTCTTGGCTAGATGTACTGACCAGACCTGCCAAACGGTGACTGAACTGTCAAATAAAACTGTGGTAAGGAGGATTTTAAATCCCTTTGTGAGACATGGCTTGTTCAAAAAATGCAATACATTTATTTTTATTTTTAAGAAATGTATTATCTATTAGAACTCTTTAAAAAAACAGTTTGGTGGTTTCAAGAAAGAAAAATTGATGTATTCTGACAATTCTCTCTTCATTATTCATCTATTTTCTTACTCTGTTGTAAGCAGTTAAGCTCAGAGCTTCATTTTTTAATGCATGTGCACTGAGGTAGTATTCACATACCCCAGCAGAGAGTGTATTGTACTGTGTCAACAGGTGAGGCAGTTCTCACCTGGCAAAGCTAATATTGCCCATTTCTTAGGTGCTGCAGGTTCTCCAGACCCAAGTCAGATATTGCCAAGGTGATGCCACAGATATGGCTCAGGCACTTTGCCCTGCTGTCATGTTAGCTCTGTTCTGGAATCTTGAGGAACAGACACAAGTAAGTGCCAAGACAATGTCTACTGAAGTCAACATTTCTTAAAGGGAAATTAGGTGCTTTCCCAAGTAGTCTTCGGGTGGGAAATGGAAGCATCACACAGACCAGTATACTCTCTGGCATACAAGATGGGATGCAATCTTTGTCACTCTTCAAGTTTTTTTGGCAATCTGTATTTGAATACATTCACATTTTCCCGCTCCTGCCTTTTCCCCAGTGAACCTCTGCAGCTCAGCTCAGAATTAATCTCTTCAGTACAGGAAAAGTACTGTTTTCAATTCTGAATGCTCCCAGTCTCCATCAACAGCCAAGGTGACAGTTACTGCAAGTGGTCCTCAGAGGGATTCAAGCTACATTGCCTCTCATATCTTAATAGCCTTCTTGGGATGCCCATGGAATACAACCTGGTAAGGAAGCCCTACAAGTGTACCCCCTTACACTGTGCATACAAAACAATGATCTTTTACAGGCTCAAATTCAGGAGACTGTCTGTTCAACAGGAAGGCAAATGCAAAAGTACTAAATCTCTATCCCCCTGTTCTGTGGAAAAAATATACAATCCAATATTATTATCTTCCATGAGTAACCACAACAGAGTTGTGGTTTGGTATGTGGATAAGGAAATGCCAAGTAGAAAGATAACACTGTCTGTATTGGCACTAACATAACCTCTACTAGCATACCACACTGTTCTGCCATCCACAAAACAAATAGCATGGAAAAATTGGAGTGAGATCAATAAGAGCTGCAAGAATGATTAAAACATATTTCATCAGACTATGAAATTCAAGCAGATCAAGGAATTTACCTTCTAGAGAAAGTCTGGCATAACTGTTTGTAAATGCCAATAGGAAAATGCTGATTAATAGAGGATCACTCAGGTTTGGATATAAAACACCTAATAATGTATTACATTTGAAAATTACAGTAGACATTATTATTGGAAATAAAATTTTCTTTTATTTTCTTTCTTTTTCCCTTTAAATACCAAGCCAAATGAAACTCCGGAACAACTTATGAGATGGATTGCCCCAACCCATTTTTTTTAGCTGATTTATAGATTCTAAAAAAAAAAGCCAAATCAAACAACCAACTGTCATATGTAGAAGGAAAGGTTGGTGACTTCTGTCCATGTAAAAAATAAAAAGCACTCACCCTCCTGGTGTGAGAAATTATAAAATTCATAGAAACTTGGAGAGATAATTCTTTTTTTAGGATTGCCACTAGTTAGGTCTGGAAATAATTACCATTATGCTAGAAATTGGTTTCAACTTTTTAAGAAAAATAATTCTGCCACCATCTTTGCAATCACTTAAGCAATATCCTTGAATAGCTACCTTTTAAAGGATGGAAGAGGAATAATGGAGAGGGGAAAAAAAAATGACAGTACATTACCTTATTACTGAATCTCAAAAGCTAGTATGCAAGAAGGGCATCTCCTAAATCATTAAATCATTTAGCTTGCTAAATAAAAAAATAAAAAAAGGAGCAAGTGACATTTAATTTACACTACAGTTCAGTAATATCTGAAGGCTTCAGTTATAGGAATCAGAACATCCCCAATATAGATTCTTTCCAGCTTTCCTCTTTGCTAGTCTGGAGTATCTAAAGAGCTTTGCTCGCTTGCCCTGTGCTCACCCAGTGCCATGCAACATCACCACCTGGTGACTAACCCACAGAGCACGTGTCTTCTCTTCTGGTTTCATCTTCTCCATCAGATGGCCTCCCTCCTCCATGGCCTCAGACGCCACAGCATGCGTGTGGCATATAAGCCACCTCACTATGGCTTCTGGGGAGGGCAACAATGCTGCAGCTCAAAGACATGGAAAGGGACTGGCCAGCTGCAAGCCAATGGCTCCTGAGAGCCTGCCTGCTACCACAACCATGGTGCTGACCTCCCTCGGATTCTTAGCACACTGCAAGTGCTCCCTGCCTCATATATGTCCCCACTGGCAGAGAAATTGCTAAGCATTATAATCACAGGTATAATAGATGGCCTGGAGGCACAAATTACCAACAGCTGAAACCTGTTTCAAGCTCAATGGAAAAATAAATCTCAGAGCAAATGCAGAAACTTTCATCCCTATGGCTAAAAATCACTGAAATTAAGTTGCTGTCATAGGCTACCTCATCAGTCTCCATAAGATCTTGATAGAATATTCTTGCAAAAAAGACATTACCCTTGACTGAGTTCTACAAAGGTCCATGACATCTAATCAGTGGACTTCCCTTGCAGCAACTCAGTTATTAATTAACAAGACCTCAGGCTAACACAATAAAAATTCTCAGATCCATTTATAAACAGAAAGGAGTACGGGGAAAACAAATGAAGATGATGAAGGGTCTGCTTTGCTGCACGTGTATTTTCAGACAGGCTGCAGGCTCCTGCCATCTCCTACTGAGACTCAGAACCCACCCAGGTCAGAACTCATGCCAATGAAATTGACTAGATGTAGCTGATGCTTGGGAAAAGCACCCAGTTTTGCATGTCTGTGCAATCTCGGGAGCTTCTTTATTTAACTGCATGAAAGGATATCATCACTTGATGAGGCCTGGCTTTCTGGGAAGATGAGCAGTTAGAAAAGTTAAAACATGACTCCATTGACATCATGCAAAGCCAGAAGGAACCCTGAAAAGTCAGTTCTCCACCACACAACATGAAGCACAGCCCAACACCACCAACGGACACCACCACAGGGGAGCCTGGAAGAGGCTTGAGATGCTGAGCATACTGCTAGTTACTGGTTTACAGCTTCATTTATTAATTTACTTATTTACTTAGAAATCCAGAAGGAAAAAGCAAGTCCACATATGAAGGCATGAACCATCTGTATGTGAAAATTCCTTCACCTATCTGGAATCCTATAAGCAATTTAAAAAATGCAAACTGAAAAAATAAAAATATTATTAAATAATCTCATAACCTTCTCCTCAGGAAAGAGCTGGGAAAAACATATTCCTGCTGATTGTAGGCCTAGTATCTCCAAAAGCTGTGCTCTGTATCGGACAAATCTGTGCAGCACAAGCCTGTTTACAAAAGGGAGAGCAGTTCTTTAATTGACCACTTAGAGAATTATGTAAGAGTTCTACAAAGGAGCAAAAAAAACCAACACAGCCTGTTTAATGGAATTAAGACATATGCATTGCAGGTCATCATATAAAAATTCACATGCCATTAAAAACCCAGACTGTTCCTTTAGCACAGCACTTAACGCGTGCCAAAGTGTGAGACTGTGTGATACCATTGAGCCATGTGAGAAAAAACTCACTGTGCCATGAAAACCAAAAATATGGAAAGCACAATAGACCTTTCCCTGTTATTACCCAACAGACCGCTACATTATGTCATTACTGACATAAGAAAATTGTTAACCAAGGTCAAAGGCTTCAGAATTTACTTTGATGGTACAATCAGCAAAAAGTCAGAAGCATTCATTTTAATTCCAGATTTGACAAAGCGCACTTTATAACTTGGCTTGGCATTGAAATGGTTTGTCTAGCATTACACTATCAAAAGCCTGGGTGATGAGTCAGAAGTTACTTTGTATTTATGTATATCTAGATGTTTCTTAAAAGCCAGGCACTACCACCCTATAACAACCAATGTAACTTTTCATTTAACAACTTTCTTCAAGCATACAAGTTCTTTAGTCATGGGGGCAACTGTTTCTAAAACCAGATGAACAAAGTTGTTTTAACTCTTCAGTTTAAGAACAAAGGCAGTGTAATCTAGTCATTAAATATCTGATGATGTAGTTTAATGACATGTGAAAGAAGTGCCTTGGAAAAGCCTGGGGAACATGTGCTAGTAAGAGCAAAGATTCTCATGTTGCTGTGATGGAATAGAAAACAAACCAGGCCACTAGGAGGCACTTGCAGAAATTAAGTCTTGAACAGCAGGCATCAGATAACAGAACATCCTAAATTACAGAATCTACATTAGCAAGAGAAATAAGGGAAAGAGGTATTATAAGTCCATAGTAATCCCAAAGACCTTCCCTCCAGTTTATTGTTAACTGAAGTAAATAAAAGTGAGAGATATATGAAAAAGGATTTTATCCGGCTTCATACGTAAGAATATCATACTCAAAGACTTGCAGTCAATGGCTCATTGTCCAAATGGAAACCAGTGACGAGTGGTGTTCCTCAGGGATCAGTATTGGGACCAGTGCTATTCAACATCTTTCTCTGAGACATGGACAGGGGTATTGAGCGAATCATTAGCAAGTTTGCAGATGACACCAAGCTGTGTGGTGCAGCTGATGCAGCAGAGGGAAGGGATGCCATCCAGAGAGACCTTGACAGCCTTGAGACGTGGGCCCATGCCAACCTCATGAAGTTCAACATGGGCAAGTGCAAGGTCCTGCACCTGGGCTGGGGCAACCCCAAGCACAAATACAGGCTGGGTGGAGAGTGGCTTGAGTGCAGCCCTGAAGAGGAGGATTTGGGGGCGAGAGTGGATGAAAAACTTAACGTGAGCTGCCAGTGTGCACTTGCAGCCCAGAAGGCCAACTAAATCCTGGGCTGCATCAATAGAAGTGTGGCTAGCAGGTCAAGAAGGTGATTTTGCCCCTTTACTTGGCTCTGGTGAGACTCCACCCAGAGTACTGTGTCCAGTTCTGGAGCCTCCAACATAAGAAGGACACTGAGTGGTTGGAGCAAGTCCAGAAGAGGACCCCCTCCCCCTCCCCTCACCCTGAGGTGTTTAAGACCAGGCTGGATTAGATATTGAGCAACCTGATGTAGTGGGAGACGTCCCTGCCTATGGCAGGGGGATTGGAAATAGATTATCTTTTGAGGTCCCTTCCAACCCGAACTATTGTCTGATTCTGTCGTTCTAAGAGTGGTATCCACAGGCCCTATTCTGCAACTTTGTGTTACATAACACTTAAATGCTAATATTTGGATAGCATAAAATGTGAGCAAGAAAACAATGAAAGTAGATACTGGATTACAAACATCTGAAGTAAATCTCCCAATTGCTGAACACACAACTGTATTTTCCAGCTGCAATTTTATCAACTTAGCTTTTTGATGATGTACTGAAACACAGGAAGAAATGTAGGCAACAACCTCCTATATAAAACACAAACATACATATATTTATATATGATAAGTGTGAAAACACTGAAACGCAGAATTATTTAAATGATGGAGCAGGGGTAAGGACTATTTGCTTGCAAAGAGCCAGCACTCCCTAGAAGACAAGTTCATCTGCAGGACAACCAGGAAAAGCTCCTAGAAAGGTTTTAGATACATAAAAATTACCTTCTCCATTAGACATTAAAACCTGCACAGGAAAATTACCCATGACTATGAAATAATAAACACTGGTGTATTTTTCTTTCCTTTTAAAAATGGATTTATTTATTACGTTAGCCACAAGAGGGAGCCGGTAGTACTTGAATGCCAACACTACTCCCTCCCTCATCAAAAAGGAGAAATGGAGCGAAAGAAAACATACTCTCAGCCCTCAGCGAAACTTTTTCTGACATGCATTTCAGCCAACTTAGGTCACACTGGCTCAAGTGTAACCGGGAAGCTTTAGTTGCTACAAATGCGAATCCATATTCACTTCTTCATATGGGAATCTGAAGGTGAAATTGCTTATGAGGCATAGCATGGAATAGATACATAGAATTGTTTGAGTAAGAATCGACCTTAAAGATCATCCTCTGTCCTGCGCAACACTGTGAACCTGGCACAAAAATAACCACCTGTCTAAGTCTTCTGTAATGTAAAAACTTTATGTGCTTGAAAGGCCCTGACCAGCCAACAGGAAGTCCTTGAAAGGGATCAGTAGCCACAGTTACTTGGCTCCTCTGGCGCAAGAAGAAATTCTGCTTTTTGAGTTACATGAAAAGCTGGGGGTTTCTTATAAGAAGCAGGCTGCACACCTCAGAAGACTTTAAAATCCACTCCATGTACATCTTCACAGCCTGAGTAACCTGGAGGTCAACTACGAGCTATGTATCTGGTATTTATCTCTAAAATAGCTAGCTATTTGTTAAGAGAAATTAAAATAACATTAATTTAAAATTCTGACTGAAAATCAACTCTTTCTCTAACTGAAGGTAAGTCAGGATAGGAATACTTGTCTATTTAACCTCTTTTACACCCTTTTTTCTTATATTTGTCTCTTGTACATGAGTCCTAATCAGATGTAAATAGGCTTGTTCAAATAACTGTAAACCTCACTGAGCAGAATTGAATTCTCTTTTCTACCCTCTTTGAAAATGAGTGGGAATTTTGCCTTCTTCCAGTCACCAGGGACTTCACCTGATTGCCAAGACTTCTCAGATACCATGGAGAGTGCCTTATATCATGGAGAGCAACTGTATCAGACAATTCCCTCAGGACTCTGGGATGCATCTCACCAGGTCCGGTGAACTTGTGGACATCCAGGTTCCTCAGGAGTGAGCCTTGTCTTCACTCACAGCAGGAGAGGCTTTTCCTCCCTGCTATCCTTCTAGTGTTCTTCCAACTCAGAGACAGGGAGGGTGAAGACCACAGCAAGAAGTTGTTGAATACCTTGGTCTTCTCCTCATTTGTTGTCATGAGCTCACCATTCTTGCTTAACAGGGGGGTACCCTTTCTTCAACCTGCCTTCTCTGGTTTATATCCTTATAGAAGCCCTTCTTGTTTTTAACATCCTTTGCACCAAGTTAAGCTCCAGTGATGCCTTGGTCTTTCTGACCTCATCCCTTTGTGATGTGGGGCAGTGTCTTTGTGCTCTTCCCATGAAATTACTTTTTCAATGACTTTTAATTTCTTACACTTTGCTTTTCTAGTGTTTGCGAGGAGGGTAAACCACCATCACAAAGAACAGTTTTACTCATCTGAAAAAACAAACTACTTTCCCAGGATGTCTTGCAATTCCATTTTGTTTTCACATTATATGTTTCTAGCCACATGTTAAGTTTGTCCTGTGAGTCTGCAAATGTCTCCTGCTGACACAAGAGCTGAAGATGAGTTTGTTTCAAATCTACCAAAACCCCCAAATAAACAAAAAAAACCAAGCACCCCCTCACACACAGAAAACAAAAAACCTGTTCCTGCTGGCTGAAGCAATACAGCAATTTTAGCACTAATAATGTCATAGCACCCAAATAATTCTGGATCTAAAGAGTCCTTTGATTTGTCTGCTAGCCCGGTGAAATGGGATGCTATTAAGTCCAGATCCCACTGCTTTCATAATGCTGATTCTCGCTGTTGTGAAACTTCCTAAGTTCTCCCAGATACAATGCAGCTACAATAGAAACTATTATAAAGATTCATCAGTTGCTATTAAGAGGTTGCCACAAAAGATCATCTTTCTGCACAGTAGGCAACACGGCATTCTTCACAATGTGTCTAGGCGGAAAATGAAGAGAATTATTGAGTACCCACATAGAAGCATCCACTGCATTTATATATTCTACAACATATTGTTCACATATGAGAGGATCACAAATGGGTATGATACAAGATGTGGGCATCAACCTTTCCATACCAGGACTGTTTCAGCCTTGATCAGCCTTTGAACCAGCAACAGGCTGTCAGCACTAAAGGGGCCCTATATCATCAGAGTTTAGTCCTTCTGGGACAGAACTTGCCTACTCATTAATGCTACCAATTACTATAATCCTAACACTTAAAGATGAAGACTACAAGAAATAGTACCAAATCTTACATTTAATGACATCAAATGTTCCATTACCTCAACTAGGAACAGCCTTTACTCCAGTTCACCGCTAAGCATACATACTGGACACATTCTCCCCTTCTTCCTCAAGCCCACCAGAAACATGACAAGGCTGGGAATATAAAGGCATTTTGTACTGGAGACAGAAAATCCTTTTTCTCCTGGTTATTGCACTCCGCTTACACAGAGATATGGCTCCAAACTATGTTCCCCTCCTAGGACCTCTGATACTGCAACAGATAGTGTTGCTAGTGGGAGGGTCAGCCTATTGTCCTTTCATGGAAGACCTGCCATTAATTCTCTCTCCTGTTCGCCTGTGCTCTGAAATTATGTATAAAAATGATTAAATAAGGACTGTTACAGAAATTTTTGTGCCACACAGAAACTCAATGGTGAGTATCATCTTCCTCTTCATGGACCCAACACAAAGCACAAGAACTTAAATCAACTCAGGCAAGAGGAAGTACCATGTAGATGCAATATATGAAGCAGGCCACTTGTTCTACCTGTACTGCTCACTTTGAGCTTAATTCAACTTTGAATTTTTGCCTGGCTAAAAAGCTGAAAGCCCATAAAACTGTTGAGTTTTACATGTTTCCATCCACAAAGAATAAACTGACCTAGATTCTCTCATTCTTAGATTCCCTCATGGCTCTGGCCAGGTTTTCAGAGGGGTGCTAACCTTGGCTGAGTTAAGGGTTTATAATGAAACACTAAAAATCAAGTATGTTTGAGCTGGTTTGGACATTTTATTATGAATGTTTTGGATGGCTGTAACACTAGACTCAATTCAGACATTCTGTGTACTTTTCATCCAAAAAAATTGCAGCTTGGAAAAAAAAAATTCACATGTTTACAATAAATTAAAATCAATCATTATTTTGGACCCAATTCTCCACTGCAGTATTCCAGCACAGCATCTGGTTTAAGACCAGGCTCCTGCAGCTGCAGTGAATGTACCTTGTTGTTATATGCTCTTACTCAGTACAATAAGGTGACAGATATGAAGGTGGTAAGTAGTAAAATGTAAAGAGTAAAGACAAGACAAAAACAATGCTAGAAATTAAAAAGGCATCAGGACTAGTGAAATGAGTTAAAAGACATCCTCATCAAACTCAGAACACTCACCACCTTGAGCTACACGTAAAAACACGTAAGGGATGCTAGGGAAGGGAATCTCTGCATAAAAGAGCCGGCAAGAAACCCGGTTTCGGAGCTTTTCGTAGCCGGTGAAAACTGCCAGACACGGCCGTTCCCCGGCAGCTCTGGGAGGCGGAATCCAGTGACGGAGCGCGGGGCGGAGAGACCTCCCCCCCGGCGGCGGCACATTTAAACGAGGCGCAAACTCACCAACGCTCCCTCCCCGGATAAAAGGGGCTTTTCGAGAGTAAATAAGTGGGGAGTGGGTGTTTTCTGTAATTAGGAAGGGTGGTGGTTACTGATTGCGAGCGGTTAACGATGATCTCT
>VZTY01004610.1:60077-200725 GCA_013400935.1 Turnix velox
AGAAAGGATGTTGGTGTCCAGACAGAGCTGGAACAAAAAGGTGTACCTGTCCAGGTGACAGGCTGTGGGGAATGCTGGAGACTTTCACTGCTACCGAGGGTCAGCTCTGAGGATGGCTGTCTGTGCTGTGAGCAGGTGAATGATCTGCTTGGCATGGTGGCAGAGCTGCATGAATAAGTGAAAATGTTCAGGTCCATCAGAGAAGCTGAAACAGAAATAGACCTCTGGAGCAAGATGTTGTCCACCTTAAATCAAAAATTGGCGACCCTGCCACATAGGAGCCAGGATCATGGTGCCCCTGCATCCTACTCTTCTCAAGCAGAATCCTAAAAGAAAGAAATGAGTGGACAAAAGTTTGTGGTCAGGGCTCCCTCCCTGCCCATGTCAGTGCCTCCAGTCCCTNCTCCCTCCCCGGATAAAAGGGGCTTTTCGAGAGTAAATAAGTGGGGAGTGGGTGTTTTCTGTAATTAGGAAGGGTGGTGGTTACTGATTGCGAGCGGTTAACGATGATCTCTGCCCAGCGGAAGGCTGTGCTCCCACTCACAGACAGAAAGGATGTTGGTGTCCAGACAGAGCTGGAACAAAAAGGTGTACCTGTCCAGGTGACAGGCTGTGGGGAATGCTGGAGACTTTCACTGCTACCGAGGGTCAGCTCTGAGGATGGCTGTCTGTGCTGTGAGCAGGTGAATGATCTGCTTGGCATGGTGGCAGAGCTGCATGAATAAGTGAAAATGTTCAGGTCCATCAGAGAAGCTGAAACAGAAATAGTGCTCTGGAGCAAGATGTTGTCCACCTTAAATCAAAAATTGGCGACCCTGCCACATAGGAGCCAGGATCATGGTGCCCCTGCATCCTACTCTTCTCAAGCAGAATCCTAAAAGAAAGAAATGAGTGGACAAAAGTTTGTGGTCAGGGCTCCCTCCCTGCCCATGTCAGTGCCTCCAGTCCCTCTGAACAACAGGTACAAAATTCTGTCTGTTGAAAGCCCAGCAAATGGATGTGAGGGACAAGCATTCCACACTGCCAAAATCTAAGATCCAATAAAAACCTCATCCATGGGGAGAAGAAGACAGGCTGTAGTAATTGGATATTCCCTCTTAAGGGGAATAGAAAGCCCAGTACGCCAGACAGGCCCCACTCACAGGAAAGTCTGCTGCCTACCTGGAACCCGGAGTAAGGATGTGGCCAGGAACCTCCCTAGTCTGCTGGAACACAGGAGGTTCCACAGAAATATAAGAAAAAACTTTTTTACAGTGAGGGTAACAGAACACTAGAACAGCTTGCCCAGAGATGTTGTGGGGTTTCCTTCTCTGGAGACATTCAAAATCTGCCTGGGTGTGTGCCTACGTGACCTGGTCTAGGTGTTCCCTGCCTTGGCAGGGGAATTTGACTAGAGGATCTCTTCTTACTTCGGAGTTCTTCAGACATCAGACAACACAAATGGTATCTTCAAAGCACTCACTTTTATTGTTCTTTCTAAAGAAAAATTCTTTCTTCTAAAAAAAAAAAGCCTAAAATCACTTTTCAGTGCTCAACTCCCCAAAAATGAGGTTGCAAAATGTAGTTCTACAGCAGGAACAAAATATTCTATATAATGCTAATACTGTGCATACCTTCACAGTGAATAGAGCATTCTGAGATGCCTGTTTTCACTTACAAACAGGGACAGAGTAATTCTTAGTTAATTTCATCTGCACTTTATTGAGAGGAAGAAAAAGCATGGTTCAAACTTTGCCAACATCCAAACAAAACAAACAGCAGCAGGGTTTTGTTTTCACTTAAGTTTCATTATGTTTCATATATAGAGAATTAGTACAACTTAAAACTGGTTTGTATTTAAACCCATGTGTATGACAAAAGTAGCCAGTGTGCTCATTTGTGAGTGGAAAAGTCTTACTCATGCCACTATTTACCAGTATTCTCATGTATTTTGGGTATCTTTTCCCTAAAACAAAAGTAGACTTTAACAAATTAGCAGACCAGAAGCTAAAGCCCACTCCAGAACTCTGAACTTTATGGACTTTGCAACTGGCTTTACAATTTTGTGAAGACTGTTTACTAGAATAACTGGACTTGGATAATGGTGGCAAGAGAATTCCAGTCACACAGTGTTGGTCTGGAGCAGAACAAGCAAAACAGCCTGGGTGAGGATTTTGCAACACTCTGAATATTGAAGAGACAGCCAAGACAGCTATGTTTTCCCTATGTCAGTAGAGGTTACTCAACCAAAATCCCTTTCTTCTCCTTCATGTTGCTTGCACGGTTTGGCAGCTGAGTCACATTCTCTTAACCTATGCTAAGGCCCATTACAGATCACCAACACATACAAGTGAAAATACTTTAAAAAAATGCATTAATTGCAAGTATCTCAGTTGAAAATAACCCCTGGGCAGAATGTGACTGCTATGTTGCACAATGAAGGTTTGGAATTAATCTAGAAAACACACAAACAAGGAGAGGGATTAACTTTGCAAGTGTTATACCCTAAATGTCAATTCAAGGTGTCCAGTCATTTATGGATGATGTTCAGCACTTCAAATAAGTAAGCTTAGAAAGAGTTAGCATTACATGAAGCAGCTGATTAATGCATGTTAAACTTCAGATGATTCATGATAGAAAATACAGTTCAAACACAGTTTTTCACTTCTTAGATACCTGCTCTAGTTGCATAGTCATTCCCACCTTGCATTATCTAGGGGTTGATGCTAAGGATTAAGGTGAATAAAATGGAAATTAGGTTTTCAATTAACAAAGCGAGCGACAAGATCTATTACTAGAGTGAAAAATACAAAAGACCTCTCCTGAATCAGATTTCTATGCTGTGTATACTTCAATTACTCAAGAACTTCTAAGCATAAATCAGTTAAGAAGCTTCTATAAAGCAACTATGGCCTCAGATAAACTAATTTAGCAAGAAATCAGAGAATAGTTAACAACAGTGTAACCTGAAATTCCTCAGTGGTATTTCTGTCAAAAGTTCTTTGTTGAGACATGCAACAAGTACTGGATCTCTCTTCTCACCAATTCCACACCAACGTCAAGCAAGCAAAATATTCTCCAACTTTCTCCACACTGTCCTTCTTTCTATCAGAAATTAGACAGGAGAGAGCATAGCCAACAGATATAGTAGGCAGCACAAGTGACATGAGTCATCATAACTTTTGGTGTAACCAGAAGGTGAACATAAACCTGGAATCTAAACACAAAAAGCTCCAGGTTTCATTAACTCTCCTCCAGCACCTGCTTCCCTCCTGCCTAATCAAATTTAGAAAGAACAACAGCTGCAATCTGGGAAGGACCTTGAACAGACACAGTGACCATGAAATTACCACCACACACATTTCAAAATTATGCCTTTCTCCCTCAGGTAACAGAAAATTCTTAAGAGCATAAGTTAAACCAGAAGAATACCCCTCTTCCCCTCAGGACTTGCATGGTAGAACTTCGGGAAGTTTGTGAGGACTAATAACAAAAGAAGCCATCCAGTTGTGAAATAACAGATGTGCTACAATCAAGATGGATATCAAAGTGACAAGAAAGGGGAAGAGTACTATGATGAATTGATCAAAAATTATTTAAAAATTGGAAGAACTTTTACAAAACTTTTCAAAGATAGAAATAAACTTGTGAAGATGAAGGAAAAAAGATTACAATTAGAAAAGGTCTTACAGGACTATTTTAAGCAGAACACTGTTGAGAAATATTGCTTAGAGCCCTTGCATTTCAAATGAAACATTCAGAACAGGACCAAAACAACCATTCTCAAGATGCTATTTAACCCTTAGGAGAAAGCAACTCCAACTAAAGACAAGTGCAGGTGACATTCTCCAGGATGACAGCATGTACTATTACAATCTATAAGCATTTGAAAAAAGCAATTTGATCTCATTTGTTCCAGTTCTTTTAACCTCAAAACAGAGAAGTTTATCTTCTCAAGCCAAAATTAATGAAGAAAGAATGTTTTCAAGCCTAATAGTTCAAATGTAAACAGGCATAAAATGAAACAATTTCCAATAAACTAGAAAGGACTCTACCCATATGACTGTTCACACTCATCTTCCTCAACTGGAAGAGGAAGTCTAGGCCTGATTCCAAGTTCCCTGCAGAGTTTTGTTCCTATGCACTGTTTAACTGAGTATGTGCAATTAACTAACTTGGCAGATTCAATACACAGATTCACTGTGATTGAAAAAGATGTTTAGAGTTGTGGGTTGTCTCGGGAGCCTTAAACAGCAAGGTTCTCCTTGGGTACTGAATGATGAAATCTGCTATTAATACCGTTTCCATCTCTGCTTCTACTACTTCTTTACCATTTGATTCCTGTTTTCTGTAGTTTTACCACAGTTTTGGTAAAAGCTGTCTCTCTTGATGATCCTGCTGTTTAGGATTTGTTTCTTCTCCTAAATCTCCATTGTTCACTTGTGTAACTATACAACAGTAGGACATTGTTGGGAGAGGAGCTAACATTAAAGTTCCAGAATAAAACCGAAAAAAAAAAATCTTACTTCAGCCCTCCAAAAACCCAAACCAGACAAAATCCCACACAAACCAAAAAACTTCACCCAGCTCTATGCCCATCCCTGAAAGCCATGCAGATAATTACTAGATAATTAATGAATATTGAATCAAAATCAAAGTGCATAATCTCTCAGTTAAAGGAACTTCTTGACAAAACTCTAGAATGAATCCGAATTATTGCAAAAGGATAAAAAGGTCAATAACTACAACAGTTATTTCACAAGAAGATTTATGAATCCGAATAACACCAGAGACAAACTAATTTTTGGATGAAATTTATGCCAGAATCTTTCTCTATGCATCTTCTGATTTTGTAGATCCTGCTACACATGTACTTGGGTCATACTTCTGCTACTGGAGATTTAGAGCCTGCAAATTTCATGGGCCCTGAGCTCATTGAACAGCACAAGCAGTAAGGTGCCAAATCTCTTCTAAGAGGTAATGAAGGGTATCAGATTTTTCCTGAATAGTCTCTGTACACTCAGTGTACTACTGGATAAGGCCTTCTGTTCCTAATTCGTTAACAAATGGTATCACTTGGCATCTCAGTAGATCTGTGATTTAGCATTCTTAGCTGTGAGAAAGCAAGCTGTATGCAAATAGTCTAATTATTTTCCTCTATCCTTTAAACCTAACCTAACCTGAATAAGGATCAATCAATTATAACTTATTTCAGTGTTTCTAGAGGACTCCTGTTTCCAATTAAGATTTTGCACAAAAGCTATTACTTCATGCCACAAATACACAAGTATAATAGGTTTTTTTCACTCAAGTTCAGCAAGTTAAAAGCTTACTAGGAACTATCTAGACTATCTACTGAATTTTCAAAACCCCATTTGAATACCACAACAATACCAGAAGATGTTATATACCTGCTGTTTTTATGGCTATGTCACTGAATACTTCTTGCTGTAGCTCAGAGTACCTCTGTGTTAGTCAGTACTTCACACGTATTGGAAAAAGAGATGGGAAGCTGGGTAGTAGGAAGTAACTTCTGCTGCTGAGAAAACCACAGCAGAGAGAAGCATGGCCACGTGACAGCCAGTATGACAGCATAAAGAGTGGTTAACCCATCCCTACATGGCTAGGCCAGAAGAGTCTAGGTCCATCTCATCTTTACTATTCCATCAAGTGGTTTTAGTCAGCAATAGGATGCCCTGAAGACTGCTCTGCTAGTGAAACATGCTCTGGTCCCTCAGTATTTACTTATGTTCAAGTACTCCAGCCCTTGATCATCTTTGATGACACTTCCTTTGACTAATTCCATTAGACCAGTTAGAAGTTGTAGACTAGGGAGCTCAAAACAAACACGTGTGGCTTCACAGGTGCCCTCTGTTTGTGAGTGTCATGGTTTCAGCTCAGAGTTAACTTTCTTGCTAGTGTAGTGCTGTGTTTTGCATTTGGTGTTTATAGTGCACTGACAATTTTGGCTGCTGCTAAGCAGTCAAGGCCTTTCCTGCTCCTCACACCACCCTACCAGTGAGCAGGCTGGGAGCGCACAAGAAACTGGGAGGAGACACAGCCATGACAGCTAATCCCAAGTGACCAAAGGGATATTCTGTGCTGTATAATGTCATGGTCAGTGCATAAAGCTGGGAAAAGAAGGAAAGGAGAGGATCCTAGGAGTAATGACATTTATCTTCCAAAAAAACTATTACACATGATGGAACCCTACTTTCTTGGAAGTGGCCTTACACCTGCCTACTGATAGGAAGCAGTGAATTAATTTCTTATTTTCCTTTGCTTGCAGGCATAGCTTTTGCTTTATTTTGTTTAATTATCTCAACCCATGAGTTTTCTCACTTCTGCTCGTCTGATTATCACTCCCATCCCAAGAGAGGGAGCGAGCAAGAGAGTCTGTGGTCCTAGTTGCTGACTGTGAATAAACTAAGAAAGATGGACACATCTGTGACAATGCAGACCAAGATGCTGTTCTGTTTCCTTATCACAAAGGCTAAAGAATTTGCTTCTTGTTCAACTTGGTGCTTCCCAGGTCCCCTTTGGTGTTTTTCCGAAAGGCTATTTTTTCAGTCGGTATGCCTCTACCCTATATTGTTGCACAGGATTATTCCTTCCAAGGTGCAGAACTCAGCATTTGTCTTTGCTAAATGCCATGAGGTCCTGTTTAGACCATTTTTCCTACCTTCAAGTGCATCAATCAATCCATACAGTTTAGTATTGCCCACAAACTTGCTGAGAATGTATCCTACAATCTAGGTTATTCACTCTCTATTCTATCATCTAGATTATTCACTTGGATATGAAACTGTGTTGCCCCCAGTAACAGTCCCTGAGGGGCGACACTAGTAACTGGCTGCTTGTTGAATTCTGTGCAGCTGACCACTTGCTGATTCATACTGTAACTAATAATATCAATTTGGAAATACATTTTATCAAGTGAAAAAGAATTTTCAAAAAAGAGTTTGTTAAAAACTTTATGAAAACACCTCCTTGTGTCTATTCTAATAGAGGCCTGTTTCCTTTAATTACAAGTCCACATGGCACAAGTTCAGTAATTTGTTTCGCTGAAAGTTAGCCAGGCAACACCAAGTACTGACAATAATGCAGCAATTTAGAAAATGTCTCACACTGAGAGCTGCTTAGACTTGCAAGCATGGTCAGTCAGAAGATTACTGAAGAAAGATGGACAGCTTCACAGTCATCCCATAAAATCACTGCACTGGAGTATGTATGACAGGGATGCCAACTGTCAAGATCCACAGCTGAAGTTTGCTTTTCCCCACAAGCAGGACACTGAACATGCAGAACCTAATATACTCTCACTCAGTTCCACTGCAAGTTGCTAGGGAGACTTGTGTTTGGTTCAAGTATGAAAGTTTCTTACTGAGCAGAAATTTATTTAATAATACTTAAGCATTTAGTCTTTAGAAATTGACAGACCATGCCTGCAGGAGGTAGAGAGAGTATATGAATTACCTGGTTAGAATGCAAAGCCACTGCAGCAATAAATTAAATTTTCCAGTCCTGCCTCTCATATATATACACTTATCCTCCTTGAGAGCTTCTTGATGAGATGACAGCCCATTAAATTTGATTATTACCTGCAGTGGCTGTTTCTATAGAAAGAAACAACAGTAGTTTGAGAACCTGTGGTATTAGCAAACACTGCTTCACACTGCAGACAAAGACTTCTGAGGCCTGTGCCTCCAGCAGCAGGAGCAAATAAAACATATTTGTGCTTGTGGTTCTGCAGGTTATGAACCAGGACATGAAGGCTACAAGGAAGATAGCCTGCCCTGGAAAGACTTCGTCACCTCTGAGCAGTCAGCAACCACTGTTTTGATCTGTGAAAGGGGTATGGTCATCCTACAGCTCATGACAGCACGATAACAGGTCATGGCTAAACTTTTTCTGTGCAGTGCTGCACCCCTTGGGCACCACAGATCATGGCTGCTTTGCTCCACTGCAACTGCATGCCTGCAGCCTTGCTGAAAAACCACTGAATGACCAACATGTACAACATGCTTCTGCTGAGTCCTTTAGTGGAGTCTGCTTTATGCAAGGTGCTCCTTCTGCCCTAGATAGTGTATAGTCAATAGATTGCTTTTCCGCTCCATTAGTAGGGTAAAAACATGTCTGTTCAAAGTAGTTTTCCCAGAAACCAGGGTTTTTCTTACTCAAGAAGAGTTTGGATTTGGGTGCATATTTCTGATGCCTTAGACAAATTACCCATTCCAGCTGAGCTTCTGGCCTTTTGAAAAGCAGATGGTACCCCTCCTTCCCCACACATGCGTATTCATATTACCTAAGTAATCATTTTCCAAAGAAAGAAATTCTTAGATTATAAAGAAACCTATCATCATCTTCCAAACAAAAAATTGTTAGATTATGCAGAAGTCTTTGAACTCAGTAGCACTCCCAGTCTGTGCCATGACAGTCAGGCAAGAGCAATGGAAATGCTGTCTGCAAGCATTTTAGTTCAGAGCCTCCTGTAACAGATGATCTGCAGCAATTTTCTGACTTCCATGAAGGTAATGATTGACAGCTAAGGTTTCTTGTTTGGAACTTTGGAAAAAACAAAACCCAACCTACTTAAAAAAAATTAGAACACCTCCACACCTTTACAGCACTATAGAGCAGGTATTGCTTGCCTGCAGGAGGCATTTAGAAACCTAGCGGATGAGAGGAGATACTTCTCAGGCGAAGCATAAGCACTACTCAGACTTTGCAGAGCATTCAAATTCTAAGCACACTGGAGACCTTCAGCCTTAGCAGCAGAGGAACTGTGTACTTTGTGAAGCCTGAGAGAAGGCTGAGCAAACTCTGCAGACCTCACCAGCAGCACTCAAAATTCTGAGAAAGGAGCTAAACATGAAAGGATCACTTTTTGATCTAGTCCTTCTTTCTCTTCTCACTATCTTAAAAGGCAAATATTCTCACACTGACCTAACACTACATAAAAAAACACTTCACCAAAAAACATTTTTTTCTTCATTTATTTCTACTCTACCTTCTGGCACTGCAACTTAAAATATACTAAGTTTATAAGGCTATTTAATATACACCTAGCTAACAAAAATTAGCAAGCTCAGAAAGAGATATACCATATTTCTACACTCACATCTGATATTACAGATGCAATTATTATTATTACAGTCTCCCAATTGCTTCTGTCACTTTGACAGTCTGAGAGATTTAACTACCTGGCTTCTATAGTAAGTTATGCTAACAGCTACTCAGCAGAACCACTCTTTTCCTCTCTCCCTCCCCTCACATACCAGATTTCTAATTAAAGATACATTAATCCATCTCCTGCTTTGCTTTAAATATGCATTTAAGATGCAACAGTTAGAGAAATGTTGTTAACTGACTTAACAAATACACCAGTATCTCCTTCCCTCATCTACTAGGATTCTAAATGCCTTCAGCAAGCAAGCAGCACCTGCTGTAACTCCCCAGGACTTCCATTGCAATTCACAGCATCAAGCATCTCACAGGCTCAAGCCTTTAAAAGAGGCTTAAAACAAGTTTGCACACACAATGGCACAAGTGAAGAATGCTGTTTCCATGGAGCAAAGAAAGTTATTCTTCATTTGAAAACTGCTCGATGCTGTTAATTAATGTTTTCTTGCTTTTAAGGGCCATCTCGCATCCATTTCTATCCACTCACACAATGAGCTAAGGGGCTGCAGTGGTGCTGAGTGCCAAGGAAGGCAAGGTGCTGTCTCCAGCCATGAGACCCTGTGAAGAAAAGGCCCGGTGAGGGTCCAGGACTGTAAAGGGCATGTCCAGCACTACTAGCAGAAAGATGTTGCAGTGACAAACTACAAGTGCCTTTTCTACAGAAGTGTATGTACTGGTGGAAAGTATAGCCACAGAAAACACACTCTTCAATTGCTTTCAAAGATCAAATAGTCATGAAATAAAGTAGGTGAGTAAACTGCATGTATATTCAGAGGTGACTCCGTATCAGTGAATATAGCACCACACCACACAGACACAATTATGAGATGTGTCAGGCTATGGGTCAGGGGTTTTGGGTTTTTGGGTTGTTTTTCTTTTTTTGAGAGTCAATTGACAAAAGCTGCAGAAGTGAAGCAAGATCCTGTAACAGACTTAGAAAAAAAACTAGAGGAAAAAATCAGGGAGAACAGAAGAACCATTTTGTCTGATGTTCTGCCATGCCTGTGTTAAGTAACAAAACAATGTCCTAAAAGAATTTACTAATATGGCAGCAAGTCTCTCTTAGACTGATGGAAGATTAGCCTATGCAAAGCATTATTGATATGTCTAAGCACCCGTTACTGCTACCCAAGTTAAAGCTACAGCTCTTGGCTGTTGGAAGCCTGCTCATTTGTCATGGTTTCCCTCTCCAGTGCCCTTGATACACTTCAAGTTCAGCTGAGTGATTTTCACATCTTTTCAGAAGACCGACTCTTTCTAAAGTCAGAGATTGTTATCTGCAGCAGTTTCAGCCTCTCAAACAAAAAATCACTACATAACTAGAGGATTAAGGTTACACACTTCTTTAGAAGAACTCCTAACTGATCCCACTAAAATAAAGCAAGCAATTAAGAGATCTTTGGTTTTTAAGTCTCCTTTGTTCTGTATGCTACCAATCCATACATACCCTTCTGATTCAAATATCCTTTTTTTTAAGGCATATTCATTTACATATCTATATTCTTAGTGCAGTAGGCAAACACAGGCTCTAGAGAATTAATCCCCCTCTTTTAGCCAGGAGAAGAATTACTGGGAAAGTGGCAATGAAGGTATGTGGTTATAAAATGGTGTAGGGTGCTTCAACAGACACATGGGAAGACTGGTAGAAGGATGATGCTATATACAACATATTGTGATACTCTAGATTGAAATTATGAACATTTGGGTATGCCAAATGAACAATTTACATTACTTTGCTGTATTAGGGTGATTTTACTTCATGGATGAAAACATAGGCCCTGCTATGCAATTAAATCAGTACCATGTAAATCTGCACCTGAGTTTCCATGAACTGTCAAGGAAATTAATTAAATACAACTTTAAAATAGTGCTCAAGGAAGTACTTTTACATGCAACTGCCTTCTGTGACCTTCAACATATAGTTATTGAAAATCATATTGTTTTGCTCCACTCCCATGATTCAAGTTTCTGATTATGTGTGTCTCCCTTTCTCTTCTAAACAAGAATTTTTAATGCAAAAAGTCATTAAAAAAGAATCTTGCAACTCCCTCCTCTTCTGTGAGCATCCCAGGACAGCTTGTGCTTACCTCCATCACCAATGTACATAAGCAGTTCAAATCAAGCCTGTGAAGAACTTGGCAGCATTTATCTTCACAGGCTTGCCACTCCCAGAGCTTTGTTACAACACAAAAGCAGCAGCCAGAAATGCCTAGCTTTTTTTGACTTGGGGGTCACAAAGACATGTAAATGTGCGAGGCTATATGGTTGAGGTAGCAACTATAATCACTAATTTCTCAGAGTTCGACTGAGGTCTAGATCCTGTTAAAAACATTTTGCAGAAATTAAGATTTCCTGTTCCTCGGCCGATTTTCAGGTAAAGATTGGAGACCAGATAGATACTTGTATTCGTTCCCCTGTATGCAGTTCCTTTCAAGGGAAAGAAAAGATGAGAAAACCCAGAGCTACCACATTTAAGTAAATTAATTAGAATTTGAGACTTTGGTGTTTGTAGTTTATGAAACAGAACTACAAACTGAATTTTTTTTTAATACCCAACACTGCAGATTTTATACCACCTAAGGACAAAGACAATAGCATTTTAGTCTTAACACCTGCAAACTTGCAGTGCTGCTGCGTAACCTTCAAAACTCCAACAACCTTAAAAATAAATAATAAATAAAAAAAAATTGTGGTCAGCATTTTACAGAACCATTGCCGTAACAGGTCACTAGTGGCTCTTAAAGCTTTCCAAAAAGCAGAGATGCTGGGAAAACATTTAAAAATAACAAACTCTTCCCCAAAATAAGATTAAGATTAAAACAATGCAGAGATTTCCATGTCTGCTATCTGCACTCAAAAGGCCAGGGTATTATAAACTGAGCTGGGAAGGGAGCGTGAGAGATCAAAAAAAAGCATGAACCAAAGAGTTCTTATACTAAATTGTCCTTCTATGAAACGTGTAAATGTGCTTTAAGCAAGAAGTGTATGTGAATGCTAGCAGGCAGACACTTGNCTTGTATTCGTTCCCCTGTATGCAGTTCCTTTCAAGGGAAAGAAAAGATGAGAAAACCCAGAGCTACCACATTTAAGTAAATTAATTAGAATTTGAGACTTTGGTGTTTGTAGTTTATGAAACAGAACTACAAACTGAATTTTTTTTTAATACCCAACACTGCAGATTTTATACCACCTAAGGACAAAGACAATAGCATTTTAGTCTTAACACCTGCAAACTTGCAGTGCTGCTGCGTAACCTTCAAAACTCCAACAACCTTAAAAATAAATAATAAATAAAAAAAAATTGTGGTCAGCATTTTACAGAACCATTGCCGTAACAGGTCACTAGTGGCTCTTAAAGCTTTCCAAAAAGCAGAGATGCTGGGAAAACATTTAAAAATAACAAACTCTTCCCCAAAATAAGATTAAGATTAAAACAATGCAGAGATTTCCATGTCTGCTATCTGCACTCAAAAGGCCAGGGTATTATAAACTGAGCTGGGAAGGGAGCGTGAGAGATCAAAAAAAAGCATGAACCAAAGAGTTCTTATACTAAATTGTCCTTCTATGAAACGTGTAAATGTGCTTTAAGCAAGAAGTGTATGTGAATGCTAGCAGGCAGACACTTGGGGACCTGCCATCACGAATTAAATTAATAGTTTGCCAGCAACATACTAAACATTAGTGACCTCTAACATATCTACAGGGTTTTGCTCATGATAGCATTGCTAAACAACAGCAGGGTTGGTTTTTGTTCAGCTCCTTACTTTACTTTCTCACCATGCATCAACTGCCTAGCTAGCCCCTGAAAACTATACGCTGATAAAAACATTTGTCATATGCATACAGAAAAAACCTCAAGGTTTCAATCATTAATATTCAGCTCCAGGCCTTAAATCACACCACCACTTACCAAAACAGTAACTGTGAATAATTTAAAGGAAATTCTATGGTTTCTAGCAAGATAATGCTAACTCAGAACTGCAGAAGATATTTCCACAGCAATGCAGAAAGCATGTTAATAAAAAGGAAGTTTCAAGTCTAGTCATAGTCATAGTCATCTAGGTTGGAAGGGACCTTTCAGATCATCAAGTCCAACCTTCATCCCAGCTCTTCAAGTACATTAGCTTGCTTTTGATTAGTCTTACAAGCCATGAACTCTTAGTTTACATGTGGTCTTTTTGTTTCTGCATGGTAAACCTATGCAGGATCAGTTAAAAATACTCAAAGGCAGTTAACAGTAAAAGAGGCTGAAGTTACCGGTAGCTTAAGGAGAACAAAACATTGCCTCACACCTATCTGTGACTATATCAAAATTCAAGTGAAAGCAGATGGAGTTTTTTCCATTTAGGCACAA
Source organism: Turnix velox (assembly GCA_013400935.1). Taxonomy (NCBI): domain Eukaryota; kingdom Metazoa; phylum Chordata; class Aves; order Charadriiformes; family Turnicidae; genus Turnix; species Turnix velox. The sequence goes on from VZTY01004610.1 coordinate 73,594, forward strand.
AAAGTGGAAGGTCAGGTACCTTCTTTAATAAGTTAAACCATGTTAAAACCTCACTGGTCTATGATGACAGCATGATCAAACTGTCTAGTTTAAAAGATGAGCATCTGTGTGCAGTCTGTTCAGTTGTAAACTTTAAGAGATCTCCTGACAAACACTGCCAAAGGAAACTAAAGGCCAGTTCAGCACCACCACAGACAAGGTTCGTTAGTTCACATCCAAACAAAGAACTAGAAAAAACAAAAACAGTTCTAGTGGAGCTGGAGGCAAAATCTTTAGTGTAAAGCAGTGTAAGACACTTCAAGCAACTACTCTTTCCAATTACACCACTCAGACCAGTCAGTTTTCAAACACAAAACACCCAAAGGAAAACAAAAAAAAACACCACCAAAGCCCCTCTCACAAAACTCAGCTGCAGGAGATATTTTCAGAATTATTAGAAAGTCTTTGTTTTCTTTTCCATAAAAAAGAATGCAATTGCCTGTCCCTTCTGTGTTTCAGCGGGTGAGCTAACTGCTGCTGATGCACAGAACTTTGCTTTGCCTGACAGGAATCTTGACAGTGGCTGAAATAGGAAAGGATAAAAATGTGGAAGTTAAGAGAAAAACTTCGAGGATTTGAAAAGAAATAGTAGGAAAGAAATGACTTGTTATTTAATAATCACTTCACTGCTCTAAGACTGAATACAGACCTGTGGGCCATTATCTTCTCTTTTTCCATCTCTTCCAGATATCTCAGCAAGCTCAGAAGCAATCTTGATTCCTTCCTGAGAAAAACCCTACTCTTCCTTCGAATACACTTTTTATTTCAGAACATCTTTTTTTTCTCATTCCACTGTCTCAAGGGTAGATTTGTGAATCTCTGCCTCAAATTCCTCCTGCAGATGGATTTCAGAGTACTTCCTAGAATGGGTCCAACTTTTCTGTTTACCAGTTTACGGTGTTTGCATTTCAGCATAAACTTTCTTCCTGTCTTGGATACTTAGTTTCCTTATTCTGGAGCATATCTAAAAAAACACAGCTCTACAGCATTTGTTAGGAATATTCGGATAAAATAGTATGCAGAGTCCACTCCTCCAAAAGATAGGGAGAGCTTCACTATTTAAATTAAGACAGGGGAAACAGACAAAAAGGAAACTAGGGGAATTGGAATACTGGAAAAATTGTTCTAAAAGATTTCACATTATAAGGTAACAAACTTAATGCAGCAACTATTTCAAACAGTATTACTCTCTTTCAAGGTACAGCTGCAGCTCCTATAAAACTGTGCTGCCAAAAGGCTGTCTATAGGTACTGTTTAAACAGCCAAAGACTTTTTCCCTTTGTACAAGCAGTAACTGTGACAACTGAAAAAACTGTGTTGGTAAAACTTTGTTACATGCAATAGGCCAAGCTGTTGATGGTCTTAAGTGTTTCTACTGAAGTATTTTCAGCATTGTCATTATATATAATGTAGTATATACATTTTCTAGGCTTTCCTATAGAAATACACATTTCTTCATTACTGTGTTGTTATAACATTGACTCCACTTAAGTAGTATTTCTGAACCTTGTGGATATAATGCTCATTTACCTAGCAATAAAATGATTATTTTCTATTTTTCTGCAACAGAAATCAGCAAAGGAAAAAAACTTAGCATGTTTCTAGCTTACTTGGAGAAAACTATTGCCCTTTATTTCCTAAACTTATTAAGCAATATTTTCTATCTGGTGATCACATATTCCTAACTTTTCTCACTCTAGAAGTAGTGAGGTTCAGTTTCACTAAGAAACCACTGATGACTGCAGACTCCCTGTAAAGTTATATTTTTCCTTAATGCTTTTTATATTGGGTATCTCTAGGAACTAGTCACCTCACAACATTTAACACATTAGTGCAAGTCGTTCAATAAAATGCAGTTTGTGTCAGAAGGCAGACTGTTAACAACTGTTAAATTTAGGCACTACTAAAGATATAATACCTTTGGGCAGTTGATTCGAGCCACAAGTGATCTAGACTAGAAATTCTAATGTTTGCACAAGAACTTATAATTATTTCATTATTGATATATTTTAAAAAAATATTCATGTGTGCCTGTCTATCAATATATATACATCAACAGCAACACAGATGTACATTTTGCTAGTGCAACCACAGGTCAACATCAAACAATTGCACTGTTAGCAAAATAAAACTTAGTAAGAGTTCAAACTGGTGATGGCAGGAGGCCACATGTAGGGAGGTAGTTTCTGTATCTCCTTCCTCTAACATGGATGAATAATGAAGCCACCTGGAGGTGACCCTAGAAGTTACCATATCACAAACTAAATATTTTCACATGTAGCACATAGCCTCTTTGAATTGAGATGGGGGTGAGTGAGACTATGATAAGTATGATATTAAATGGAAAAAAAAAAAGGAGTTCAGTCACTCTTTTTGGAGTTGTGCTGATCCATAAAAATAAAATTTGGCTCTTGAAGTATTTTGCTCCATCATGACATTTCAGGAGTTAACATTTCTTGAAGTGGCATCATATCTTAGTTTACTTCAGCAGCATCTGCCTTCCATGAAGGACTAATGTGTACTAAATATTCTACTTTGGTGAGTCTTTGAGTATTTTGCTATTGATGTATGCTACTCCTAACAAGGGTCTAAACCCCCCGCAATTAGACAAGGGAATGCACATACATAAAGGCATGGTTGCCCTTCTAGTAGGATTTAATGGTTCTAAAAAATGAACTGTAACAGAACAAGAAAATCCCCCAGTTTCCAGTGTTAGAATACCTACACCACCAGATCACAGTCAGAGATATACCCTACCTGACTCTAAGTATCTTCTCCATACATCAGTAAACCAAGATGAAACAGAAATGCAAACTGAAGAAACCATTTCCAGCAGAAAAAAAACTTACTTGCTCTCTCCTGCCTGTTGCTAAGCCAGACTTCTATCTAGAGGAAAGACCTTTGTGATTTTTTTCCTGCTTTATTATTAGGCTGGAAACAATAGTCTTTTTGTTCTGTGGCAAGAATACAGGAACTGAAGCTGCATGCACAATTGTGTGATCATTGCACGGCCCTGTGTCCCAAACTTTCAGAAACACAGCCAGCACAAAGCTATCCAGCTGACTAGCAAGAAGATAAAGGACAGTCCAAGGGAAACAATGAACAAAATTGTCACTTACAACAACTCAGAAGGCTACTTCAGTATTCCCACAATCTATTGCCAGTTTTTCTTTTCTTGAGCCATTTCCTCCATCAAATAACTGCTGTCACTTTTGACTGCTTAAATGATTAATTATTCTGACCATAAATATTCTTAGCAGAAACAAGAACACTGACTTAAAGCTGGAACATCTGTAACAATAATCTTAACTTTAAGTCCTTGAACATATAGAAGGGTCTGAGAAGGACCTGAGCAGTTTAATCCTCAAGCTCCGAAACCCAGGTCTGTCCCTGCTATGCATCTCCAGGGTAGGTCCAGCTGACAAGGGCCAAACTCCAGTCCACGTAGTCTCCCTGAGGATACCAGCCTAATAAATACACTACCATACAAGCCAGATATCACTCTAGAAACAGAAAGACTTTTCTAGAAGTGATTTTTTGGCTGATTATATTATAACTAGACCCTTCTGGGTGTGCAGCAGCAGTAGCTGCTGTGCAGATTTTCAGCTGTGCCTGTTCCCTGGAGCATCAAAGGATTTCAATTAGCTGTTTGTCTCAGCCCTAGCAGATCTGATAATATGCTGTGCTTGTATTTTCTGTTTTCAGTGGGTCATAATCCCACAACTAAGTAGGAAATTTTAGTGATGTTCTTTCCTAAGAGCAAATTGTCCCACTTTGAAAAGGGAGACAGGTGATGCCTTAGCAAATTTTTTGTTGTTGCCACTGTGCTGCAACTACCTGACCAAATGTAGTGACAGAGCTGCAAAGTGCTGCTACAATCCCTACTCCTTCACTTTACTGCAGTGAACTGCACACCAACTTCAGTGGTGAAACTTTTCACCACAACTATAAGCTTTCACTGAAAAGTTCATCTGTTACTTGTAGACGGAGAGATTGTTTTAGGCATGATCTGTTTTCCACATGGTGACCAATCATGGTGTATGCCATATATTCCGTTCAGCAAAATCACACAGTTTTAGTGGCCTGCAAGAAACCCAAATAAACAATGAAAACAAGAGACTTAACTTACACTGCTTTAACTTGACAGCTCAGCTGCTTCTGACTCACATGCTAGGGTGAAAATTCACCCTAAAGTCAGTACAGTTCTAAGACAGATGTCACTCAACCTCAATCTGACTATCCTTCTGTGAACTCCATGCCATATTCCTTGTATCTGGGAGGGAAGAGGGTGGTGTCGTGTGTCTCACTCTCATCAGAAAAAAGGAGAGCAAAAGGAAAAAAAAGGAAGAATGGACTAGTAATTTCTTCACATTTCACTTCTTTCCTTACAGCACTTCTGCTCTGCAAGACACTGGTGGGAAGATTAGCTTCTTGTACTGGTATTGCTGAAGGTCAGCTACAAAGTTCTCTCCTGTATAAAATACGTTACTGGTCTGATACATAAAGCATGTACTGGAAGTGTATTTAAAGCAGTTCTAACATACTTCCAAGCACTAAAGTAAAAATATACAGTCCATAACTGGAAGGACTGCTTTGATTAGCTTCAGACCATGATAAAAGCATAGAAGGTGTCCTGCTGCACATTTACTCAGCTAAATGTAGACTTAACCTGTATGGCAATATTAAATGTAAAAGAAGGAGAAAAGCATAAAAATAAAATGCTTATGTAACAATTTATTTCAGTATTACTATCCAGTATCAAAAAGTGAGAATTAGAGAAACTGTAAAATACTTTGATTATGAAGACATTATTTTCACACCTTAGACATCAGGATGCATGGGAAAAAACAAAAGAAAGCATAGAAAGAGAATTTCAGGTGAATGAAGGGTCCAAAATGAGGGCAACTCTTGAAATACTGAAAATTTGTATTACAGTAAGATTGTAAATTTAAAATTAGTTTAAAGTATTTCAATGGATAATAAGGAAGGCTTTGATCTGCCAAAGCTATGGGAGTGGAAAGTAGAATAAGGCACTTACAACTCTTCAGAGCTGGAAATGTTTCAAGTTTTAGATTCCATGTTTCATGCAAAGGCCTGTCTTATTCAGCACCTTCATGCTCTCACATGCAAAACCACCCAAGATTTGTCAAATAAAAGCAAGAAGCAACAAGGAATTTGCTACAAGGAAATCTACAAGCAGGAGACAGGATGTTTACAGAAGCCGTGCTAATCATTAAGAAAACTATATGCAATGGAGGTTTAACTCTGTGTGTTTTATTTTCCCTGCCTCAACTTTACCTTTCCCGTATGAATTAAAAAGTGTTCTCACTTGCACTGCACAGCATCAAAATAGGGATCCCAGTACATTTGCCATATTCTGATCTTGAGACAGTAAGTGCCACAGTAAGATATGGGAGAGTGAAAGCATTGCCTTAGGCAACTAAGGAAGGTGACTTGATGATACTTAATTATTCATTACACAGTGCATTATTCCCTGCAATACAGGACAGTATCTATTAATTAGAGTAACTGTTATCACAATTTTAGTTATATCACCAGAAAATGGGCTCAGAACACTGGGACATTCTTATTCTCAAACTCTACTAAAATGCCTTTTTTTCCTTAGAGTGATGACTTTTACAATAGAATCCTTGGCACAAATACTAACAAATACTAAATACTAGCAAATAGTAAAATACTTGATGTGGTAGATGACCTGGGAAACATCTACACAAATTCTTCTGTCAGCCCACTGTGAATGAATTAATATTGTAAACTAAACTTACACAGACTTTAAGTTCAGTTACTGTTAGTAGCCCTGAATCTATCCTCCCAAGTTAAAGGAATTATAATAAATTTAAAGGATTATGACCAAATAAATGCATGCCAGTTCTCAGCTTAACTGTTTGCTGTCATAAAACTCATGACAGTCATTTAACTAAAGGCTTTTTATTTCAAGATCGTCCAACCAGAAGTGCAGCCTCCACAAATATGTTCAAAACTCTACCTCTAGGTTATTTGAATATTTTAATCTCTACAGTTTGCATGAGCAATTTTTTCACCAATAGGCAATGAGACTAAGATTCTTGCACTCAGATAACATTTTCTTGGTTTGCTTATGCATGGGCATTGTCTTACTGTATTATGGTTGCACTAACTTCAAGGTGAAATCAACAGATGAAGACAATAGATGTTTAAGAAAGACTTGATCTCATCTGATGGTGCACTGCACAGTGCTAAGATATGCTGTTCATAACTCCTGTATAAACAACCCTGGTGAATCTTTGATAACTTGTGGCAGAACAGCTTTCTGAATTTTGTCCAGTTCTCTCTAGTAATGACTACCTCCACATGGCATAACACATATGAGCATTATGAAAACAGTCCAAAGGGAAGGAATTTTAAGAAAACAAGATACGGATAGTAAAAAAATCTGATCCCATTCCTAAAGAAAAGGCAGAGAATAGGTTATTTTTTAATTAAGTCCTAATGAGACTGGCATGGGGAAATCTACAGAGAAATAAGCTTGGTAGCCATAACAACTTACGTATCACAACAGCTGAAGGTGAGAGTATGACTTCATTACCTGAGAAAAATAAGCTTATTGTCACTCACACCTTGGCAGTAAAACTGGAATTATATCTTGCCCACACAGACACTGATGACAGTCAAGAAAGTTTAATAAAAAGGTGCTCTCTTTTCTCACCTTATCACTTTCTACTAAATTTTAACCCTACTATACAACTGGAGCCTGATCCTCACCGTCAATTTAACCTTGCAGATGGGGACAAGCTAGGGGAAACTGCTGCAGGCACAGCCAATTCACAGGACATTACAAAAATACCACATTACATCTGTGGGTGAAGTGTTCAGAATGGAAGCCAGGAAGAAAGTTCAACTAAATCTGTGTGTCAGAGGCATTAGTAAGCCAGGGCAAAAACAGGCAACATTTTTACATTGCTTTTGTGGATATCATAGAACAGTTTGGACTGGAAGGGACTTCTAGAGGTCATCTAATCCAAAGCCCTTTGGACAGAGGTCATCTGTCCAAAGCAGAGACATCCTCAACCAGTTCAGGTTTCTCAGAGCCCCACCCAACATGACCTAGAATGTTTTTACAGATGGAAATATTGCCACCTCTTTGGGCAACCTGTTCTATCCTCATTGTAAAAAAAATTGTTCCTAATGTCTAGTCTATATCTACCTGTCTTTACTTTAAAACCATTAAACACCATTTACAGCAGCACAAGGCCACATAAACTGAATCCCAAGTCTAAGGATGCCACTTTGCAGAGTTCTTTACTACACAGATATAGTATGTCCTTCTTCTAACTCTGTATTTTAATGAAGTCTAAATACATCATGTAACTGCATAAGCTTACAATGGAAGCTGCAGTCTCACACAAAGATTACTAAGTTACTGTAATTGCTCTAGCTGAAAAAATAATAAATTCTTGGACCTTTCATGACTTCTAATTGTACTGTGCAATCAAACGTCAACCTGTCAAGAAAGCTAGGAAAGCATCACGATTTTACTGAAGTCTCATGTTCCACACTCACACTCACATGTAAGAATAATGAAAAGTTTTACTAAAAAAAATTAAGGACTAAGAAAGGAAGCAAGTTAAATAATTGGACTATACCAAACATGATCAAGGTCTTCTTCCCATCTAACTATGCCTAGATTACAAACAGTAGTAATTTTATTATGCTATGGCTGCATGAGATGTGCTGAGAAGTATTTATAGTGCTTGTGATCTTAGCATGTGTTGATAACAGGGGATACACAGTCATCCTCAAAATAGCATAAAGTAATTCTGACAATTCATGACATACATTTAATTGTACTATCAAGTTGTGAGGGTTTCTCCCTGGCTCATCAGCTCATTTAGTGGTCTGACTGTTCTGCATTGGAACCCCCAGTGCAACAGCTGTAGCACTTACCACTGCAGCCTAATAGACAAAGCAATAGAGGAGAGTTGGCAGACAAAAACAAAAATGTGATTTTATGGGCTAGCATATACCCACAAAAACAGTGGTGGAACACAAGCCCAATCAATATAGGACCATGGGGACCCCTGTTTATGTAACATGAAGCCAGAACACATTAAATTCTCGAGTTCTTTCCAGTGTTAGAGGTTTGCAGCATGCATTGCACAGACCTTGGAACGACATCTGATTTGCTTTGCCAGCAAAAACATTACAGATGGAACTGTCAAGTCTTCTTGTTTAGTGGCGCCTGCTTTTCTAACACGTGACTTTTAAAAATAATAACCATCACTCATCAGATCAACTCAATGTCTTTTCCAGCACCTGCAAATGAATGCTTTGAGGACAAAGAGAGACTTCAAGAATTGCCAGTGTACAAACTTCCTTTCAAAAAGCCATTCTAGGCTGTCTTAAACTTCATGCTTTTACCTATTACAATTCTTGTTTATTGCTGGTGTGTAGTACTATCTGCCAGTGAGTTAGAACACATTGTGTGATTTCTTCAATTTTCCACAGTAAGGAAGCAATGGGCATGTGCTATATAAGATCATAAATTGAGTGAGTACTTGTAAAAATGGCTGCAACAAGCTTAAGACTCCTGTCCTACAAGACATCTTCATTGTTTATTTCCTTGCACCACTCAGGATTCAGAGAATGCCTAAGACTATTCTCAGTCATGTCAATAGGAATAGAAAAAAAGCAGCACAAGGTGCATTTGAATGGCAGCCATAGAAGCAGCGCTATGTGATGAAATTCCTCTAGGAATCTGCTTTCCTCACTTTCCTTAGAAGTGCAGACTAAAAAATGCCATTACTACAGTTTAAAAACAATATTACAAAATACTCTCCAAAGAAACTAATTTCATAACAAACAGTTTGAGGTTCTTAGCTTTGAAATAATAAAAAGAGCACTGCAGCATGCAAGCAGAGAAATAGTTAATGAATACAGCAGAATGAAGTGGATTTTTTGGGGCCACCCAAAATTGCATGGGAAGTTTGCAGAAAATCTCTGTTACCAAATAAAATAATCTAACAATTAATTTTACATAATAAACTTTCCTTTATGGAAGCATTAGGAATAAACATTAAATAAACCCCCAAACAAATAAAATGCAACAACCAACAATCCAGAAGAGCTGTAGTTAATCAGAATACCAGGAAGGAAAAAAGAAAGCTTGGAGGACTGACGCTGGCACAACCCTTGCTGATAAAAAGGAAGGAGAAGGAACCAGGCAGCTCAGGGAATATGGTTTAAGCCGTACCTATGCAAAGACTTCAAGATCTATATGCACAAAAGAGGGTACTTGACATCAAGAAGATACATCACGCATTACAGCAGCACAAACAGAACAGAAAGATCTGGTGGTAACACGTACTTCGCTTTTTATGAATTGTTTTTTTCTGCAAGAAGGCATGTTTTAGTGAATTTTGGTTGGTTGAACTTCAAGAAAATATTTCACAGCTCCTACTTTGTTACAGTTGTGTCATCAAGATTCCAAACTACAATTTTCTTCTTCTTCTTAAGAGTACTTAAAGAGTGTCACAATAAAGCTACATATAACTAGGTAATTCCTCTTTTCAAAAGCCAAGCTGCATCTATTGTACAAAATAAATGCAGGAATATGAAAAAGAATCTGTTAAAAAGGAGAAGTTACTTGCTCAGGCTGGTAACATTTCACTCTTTCCATGTCCAGTCTAGACTTTGATGCATTCTGAAGATCATGACCATTTGCCAAGAGGCATTAGCTACAGACATCAGTCACTACTGGAAGCAGCAAACTTTGCAGCATCAACTTCTCTCAAAACAGGTATCATTTATCAGTTTTAGGGGTACTTTACACATGAAATTTATGCAATGTAGAAAATTTTAATACATATATTTTAACTCCAGCATTGTAAGAAAATTGCAGCAGTATGTTTCTGCAATAAACATGTAGTAGGTAGCAACTGTTGACAGTGGTCTATTAGATGCTTACATCTAATTAACTACACACACTAGTCAACACCGCACTCAAGTACTTGGTATTTGATCAGAGCTGCTGGCTAATAATGGCTTATGTGCATACACTTCAACATTTGTCTAAACATGTGGTATTAAACATGATAATGTCGATCTCCTTTAAGAAAAGATTTTAAGTTTGTCATTTCACTCCATGTTTCTTGCAGATGTTTTTTGAATGGGTGGTTTTTATAATTTCTTTGTTTTAGGGATGTTTGTTTCTTAAGGGACATTTGTTTACTTCATTTTTCTATTCATTGCACCAAGATGATTTTGAGAAACTGTTCTGTGGAAAATCTTTGGGACAACTTCAACAGAAAAGCAGCATCACAAACCACCTGTTACTGATGGTTTTCTAATCTAATCTTCATTCAGCAACACAAGGCACTTGCCTCCTTGCAATATGACATTGCATTAACTTGTAGACCATTCTTGCTTTTCCTGATGTTCAGTGTAATATGTACATAGTTGGCAGAGGGTTCCTACATGACATGAGATTCCTACAAGATTTCCATTTCACTTAACTGAATTTCATACTCTAAACTACATTGCCTCTACTTTCCATAATAAAAGTGGATGTAAATTTTAGTAACTCACAAAGCCTTTCCTGAAGGCCCATAGCACTACAGCTTTATTAGTATCTGTCAGATCCAAAATATTCATGAACATGGCAGTTTGACAGTGTAGCACTTGAGTGACCTGTCTAAGAAGGCACTGCAGCAGTTCTTTCGTGTGAATCTTGGAGGGCAGATGTATAGTTGGAAAGGAAAGCAAGGAGTCTTCTCCTCAATCTTAGATGACATTAAAGGGAAATCTGAAGGAGGTACATCACCACCTGACTAACAAAGTGGTGTGTGCAAGCTGTGATAACATTACAGATTTCTGTGTGCATGAGCAGAGACTAACATCCCATGACAGATTTACATTTTCCTTAATTTTCCTGTTTGAACAGCAGTATCAAAATTGTAGTTTTAAACATGGAGTTAATTATGTGAGGCATTGGCAAGAAGGAAATTCTTCAATTCTTCTTCCCTCCCCTTTTGGTATCAGCCCTTTGTCCACTGCCTGATAAAAAAACACATGAAAGAGCAATGTAACAACAACAAATTCTCATATTCTAAGCATTAGTATCACATAAGCTGAGCACCAACTTTAAAAACGCATTAAAAATGTAGCTGAAACAAAAAGGTGCAAGATGTACAGTTAGATATGAGTTTAAGACAAGTGTTAAGAAATAGGTGGCAGAAGATAGGCAAAGTTGTATGTATTTTGCCAGCCCAAATCTTCTCCCCTTTTCCTTCCCCCTGCTCCCTTCTCTTTAGAAGTTTGGCAGCTGTGAGTCAGACTCTTCAAATTACTCTTTTAACTGGGTATTTCTATGGAAACAGACTAGAAGATGCAGTACCTCTTCATTAAAGAAATATAAAAAAAGAGGTACACCATGAGAAAACAAAAGGGATGAAGAAGAATAACACAAAAGGAAAAGTTCTTAACAACAGTAAGAATTGTACAGCCTTTAATGGGGCAAACCACAACCATACGCATGCTACCAATTTACCACATAATCAGTCATAATTCTGCAGGAAAGGCTTCAGTCAGAAACAGTGAGTGTTGTGCTGTTTTTGTCATGAAATCTATGATCAAGTACCTGCACTGGTGGCTTTATATGTTCTGTGTCCAATCGTATTCTCTACAATACAGGATAAGATTTTTTTGCTGTTCCTCTCTCTCTGCAAGCATTTACTTTGACATCCAGTGCATCACCTCAGAAGGGAGATTTCCTGGCACAACATAGCATTTAAAGTGGAAGAGCAGAAAATGCCCAAGTACCCAGATTCTACACCATTTCTCAGTAAGGTTGCATAGATTTGCTCCTTGATCAGTATTTGTTTTGTATACCCAAGTGGTAAATTTTTGTGAAAGCTTATTACATTCAGCAGAGAAATGGTTGTCCTCAGAGTAGTGACAGCCAGCAACAGGCTGTAGTACAACACTGAGACAACACCGAGTAAAGATAAACCAAAAAGAGAAGACAAGATGCTTCACACAATGCCTGGGGTCTTGCAGAAGAAATCATTTACTTTGTCCAATCTGTTAAGGAGTTACCACTGGACAGAAGATAGATTAAGTTTAAGCGTGTCCAGTCATTGATAACGAAAAAAATTTCTCTGTTATGCAGAGAAAAAATACATCCCAACAATGTCAGGTCATTGACTTTTAGCACCCATCCCACCACTTTAGCCCATGATGAAAGAGGAAATCGGCAACAGAATTTCCATCATTTCAGACTGCACGTCTATTGTGAACCAAAGGAATGCCAAATAGCCTCAGCTGAAAAGAAAGACTTCAAGAAAGCCTTCAAGACTTAATTCAATTAAATTACAACATTCCCTTACAACATAACCCATAGCAGGAAGAGGGACCACATGGGAAAAAAAAATCAGTTCTGAAGCAAAAAGTAAAATCAAAAGATGGGGTGGAAGAGGGAAGAGGACTTAATGCAATGCTTCATTACTCAAGATGTCTATTCTGCTGAATTTTTTAGGGTGAGGCTAAGGAGTGCTCAACAGCTTTGCTAGCCCAAGTTTACTTTAAGGCTGCAGTTCTTACTGCAGCATTAAGCCTCTAGCATTTTCAAGCCTTGGTCACAGAACCTGATAATAGCATTTGTTTGATTGTTTTTAATTTGGTCTCCAAATGTTTTTTCTCTGCTTTTAGTGAATTGAAGATAATAACACTTGGTATAAATTCCTCACAAACTCTAAAATGCAGTTTTCATTGATACAAACTTGTATCTCATAACTAAATTCACTAACTTCTTCTCCCTAAATTATTGATTGGTTTTTCCAAACACTGTACAAAGAAGTGCTCCTGAAAATTCAGGAAATTACTGCCTTTAAGTGATGCCAGCAGCTAGTGCTACCCGGGTTCTACTCCTCTACGTTGAGGAAATGGAAACCTGCAACTCCACTGGAGTAATAAAGAGGAATTTGTCATGATATTTTTTCAGAGTGAACGAAAAAAAAAATTACACACTACATGAGAGATATTAAACTGCTGTACTTCTCAGTTAAGTGATTTTTCAACAACATTTTTAACCTAATCTGATCTCACTGCTGCCAGAGCCTAAAAGCTCAAACTGAAGTCAGTGCAGACAACAATAGGTCATGAAGGAAATAAAACATTACATAAATTGACCAGTTGCCAACTGTTGCCTTGGCATTGGGAGCTTATTCTTCACTCTCGTCCTACCCTACCATTCCCAAATAATTTTCTTAACGAGGACAGTGAAATGTAACAGAGGACCAGAGTCGACGAAAAACTCCAGAATTAGTACAAAGGTTTTCTTTAACTATAATTGATACCTCCTCCCATCCTGACCAAGTTTCTCCAATACATTCACAACTAGAGCAGCACAATTTTCCTATGAATCTTCTGCTAAAGTGAACACCAATTTGCCTCCCTAAAGTGCAGTTTTCCCTGTCTGCCTAAGGGACACAAAAACCTATAACAGTTGTCCTGGCAATAAAAAGCAGAATCCTCTAAAGGCATCTGGGTAGCATATCACAAGGTTTGGGTGGAATGGTTACACCAACCTCATAACAAATTCTTTACTAGCAGCTTTTGGTGTTTTCCTGCTGTGCTGCAAGCATGGGGAATAACCACAAAATACTTTTAAAATCACCCTTTAGAACACATACGAGCACAAATCCTTGCTACCTCAGCCCTTCAGCCATACTTGATTTGGGAAAGGCTTACTCTTATACGGCCTTTTAATTAAGGAATGTTCACAGTAGTTTGGGGGAACAATTTGGATGAACTTCTATAGTGGCATGCATGTTTTTCCTTGACATTTGAGAAAGCATCCACCAAATTTTGAGACAGAGATAACCTTCAAAATGTGAAAAAGTTTCTTTTATTCAACAGCTAAATACATTATGTGTCACCAGACAAGAGTTCATCTCTTATGACTGTTTCACAAAGAGCTCTTATTTTCATCAGTATTTGATCACCTGTCCTAATTTCCCCTGTGTACTGGGAGCTCAAGTTCTTAACATCTGGAGTTCTTGTCTTCATACTGCAAGCTATTTGGTAAGAAAATAGCTGAAAACAAAACCCCAAATAAGACACCTAATAATTAATTTTTCAACTCCATTTCTTTATATCTGAGAATATTCTCTTCTCCCTCCATGCTCAGGAATATCAGTAGCAAATAAAAAAGGTGTCTCAAGGGAGAGTTTCCTAATTCTCATTAATATAAGGAAAACCACATGGAATTTTGATTGAATTAAGAAAAAAATCTTAATTTCCTTTAAACAGATACGAAAAATGCATGATGATTGCAGAAGAGTAAACAGATGTACACAATTCCTTACTTGAAAATACTTCTAGTAGTATGTGAGCTTGCTTTCGAACAAGACAACTGTATTTCATGAAGCTTTGAGCAGCTTCACACAGATGAGAGAAATAACAGGAACTTGTGAGGCTCAGTGCATGCATAAATCAAAGTGCTCCAGGGCTCTCACTCAGGCAGCAAGCCAAAGTCATACCTAGATACAGCCTAGGGTTGGCTACTGATTTAACAAAGCCAGCTGGGCTCATTGTCTAGAAAAATCAGTGTTTACATCCATGGTCCATGCAATTTGAGCTATTTCAGATGCAGGAAACCTTCCCATATAACACACATCCCATTTACACACAACAGCAGTAGTCCTTGCTGCCACCATGCTGTTTATCTGCAGTACATCACAGCCATTTTCCATCTCAACCCTGGAAAGAAAGCAGAAACACTTTTGGTGCACATTCTGCTACAATTACTTTTAAAAGGAGAGAAAAGGAAATTCCGCACTTGAAAAACTTAGGTTGCATAATACTCATCAGTGCACTGCAACAAAGGAGAGGGAACTGAAGAATCATAGAATAGTTTGGGTGGGAAGGGACCTTAAGGATCATCGAGTTCCAACCATGCTCCTTTGTGCTGTACCTGAACAAAACATTGGGCATAGTGGGGCTGTTTTCAATTCCAGCGTTTTGAAGGAGAGGTGAGAACAAAGAACAAATCACAAAAATACCCTGTACATGAGAATTCTGAGGAAAACTTGCCATTTAAAAATTAATTCTCAGTTTCAGATACGTTTAATTATGTGTGTAGCAAAACCTGTCTGTAAGAGCAGGTAAATGGCTGTGTGGTTACTCTTCCTTAGGCTTCAAAGGAATGACCAGTAGTGCCAGTGATGCTACAAAGTTCACTCAGCATGTGGTTGTTTGGGGGCATCCTATACTATTTTTCTTTAAATTAGGAAAACAAAGCAAAATTCCCAAAGCTTATACACCACAGCCTTAGACAGACCACAGATTACCACTGACATTATCTAGTTTACATCAAATCACAACAAAATTGCCTCAGCTCCAATAGCCTTTTTACAGGAGGGACTGTTCATATAAGTGAAGTTGGCACTAATGCTTAAGCCTGGGAGAGGGCTAAACCACCAGCATTTCTACAACAAAAGCTGTGAGAACAGCTATAGCTTCATTTCTGTCTAAAGGTAAATATAATTCTTAAAGTCTGTATAAATAATTCATGGAAATGGGTGGAGGAATTTGCTATTAAAGAATTTTACAGAGAACAAGAACAGCTTAGTTGCTTAAAACAATTACATCTTAAAAACTTGCCATTTATTTAATTTTTTTGAGCAGAATAGAAAACTACTTTTAGAGTAACATCTAAAGAATGGATAAAACTGGAAATATACAAATCCACAAACAGTACATAAGAGAACTATTATGTTTTAACAGTAGAAGAGGATGACTAATTTGATTTTAGGAATAATTTGTGATGAAATGCAAGTGATGCTATTTTGACATTTGAATTATCATTCAGAAGCAAAGCATTTGAATACTCATTCTAACAACCAGGCTGCATAAACTCACACATTTTTCTAAAATTATGCTATTTCTCATACCTTTGTAAAAAGATCAACAGAATTCTGTTGTAAGTTTACTGGATGAATGAGAACATAAATTGAGAAAGGAAAATCTCTCCCCACTCAGTAAATAAATTTGACTTTCTCAGTCAATTAAACAAATACTTTAATTAGTCAACTGAATGTAGAATTTAGGAAAAAACCTGAAATGGAATAAATTTTTATGCATATACCACTTTTTCCTTGCAGCAAAAAAACTTATGATGCAATTTTAGGGGCAGGAAAACCTGGATCTAGGGATTTGTAGCATGCATGTAAATGACTTTTCAGCTGTTGAGGTGTCAAGTGACAGAAGGAACAATGTAACTGAACCCTCCATAAATTAAATACTATTCTAAACTGCAACTAAATTGTTCACTGCTACCAGTTTAATAGGCCCTGCCTGGTTTCATCTTTGGCTTTCTGTGGTTTACATTCCTTGCCCTGAAATGTCAATCTCTAGAAACCACAGGAAAAATTATTAAAACTGTGGTGTCTAGGCAGCTGCATATACCCAGCCAACAGTAATCAGAAGCATTAAAAAAAAATACTAAATCTTCTCTTGCTTGTATGTTTAAAAAAAAACAAACCAAAACAACAACAAGAAAAAAAAACCCACATAAAACCATCACCAGACATTACGGGCCCTGCAGATGAGTCAAACCAAGTAAATCACTCATTTGTCCTGGAAGTATTAAGTACCATTCTTGGGCACCCAAGTACCATGGTTAAAATTGGCATCAGTCTTGAAGTCACAATTGACAAAGCAAATGAGGAAGAAGCAAGTAAGCTGGTGTGGACTTTGGAGGGGCATCCATTGAATTTGTGGAATGGCCTTGCTTGGAGGACAGGCAGCTGCCAGAGTTGAAGGGGAGGTAAAGGCACTATGATGGCATGCAGTCAATGCACAGGCAACAAGGGAGCGCGGCTGTGAAAAAGGAGCTTTGGAGCAGCCAAAATCTGTTGTTTCCAGAATGTTGTGCTCTATTTTAAATGCAAGGATACCAAAAGAAGTGGAGAGTGAATGCTGCCCCTTTCTAGTGCTGCTGGGACAAAGCCATGAGGAAGGGTCAAGAGAGCTCTTGGCAGGAGCAGTAGAGAGACTGGATGCCTTTGCAGGAATGGATGCCCTGTGCAATCAAGTGGTGGTTCTAAGACCTAGGGTGAAGAGAGCTCACTAAGCTCAAGCATAGGCTACAAGTAATAGCAACAGAGAAATTCTTCTTTCCTCCTGAAAGGCAGTAGGAACATCTCTGCCAGACATTTAACACCTATTTAGCAGTTAGGAAAACAACTGTCCAATTTGAGAGCTGTTTTGGAAATTCATCAAAAGATCGTTTCTTGCACTGTACAATGAATCTTCTAATGTGACACTTCACTGAATGCTTTGGTCAGCCTAGGGTCTGGTACTGGAGTGATGCTTTCTTTTGAAACAATTTGCCTGATCAGTATTCAATCTCACTGTGCTGTTAACCTGTATTAGCTATGGGAAGCAGGAAAATTCATGGAGTTTTCATTCCTCTCAATGCATATGAAAATCTTTACATGGCAGAGTCCTTGGTATAAGAAACTGCTACAAAATAACCATCCTGCTATAAATTTCTTGAACAGGACACACAGGAAATTGACCAAAAGAGTGGGAAAGACTAGAATAGACTAGTTACCAACCTACTGTACAACTATACACTGCTTTTATTGTTGCATCCTTTAGCAACAGACCTATACTATAAGATTTGTTGACATATTGCACTATCCTAAATGAGAAAATTATATTTTACTCTGAAAGTGTTTCCTTTTGGTGACAGAACAATTACTACTTATATTTGAAATGGAGGAAGGGAAGAAGATCAAGAACTCCCAAAAGAATCTTTAATCCACAGATTTTTCCACTTCCATCTTTTGCAATCTTTGACTGGCCACTAGAGTTTGGAAGCTATTTAGATATATGACTCACTTCTGGAATATCCCAGCTGTCACTGATCTCCCAGAAAGATGCTGGAACAAATGAAAACACTTTAGTAAGACTCTGATATCTGCAGCCAGAAAAACTCACATTAGCAACTCAGTTTTATTACAAGTCTCAAGATACTGCTAATATAAATGCACTTTGTCCCTTGGCTCAAGGAATTAGTATATCTCAATGTTTGAGAAGGCTACCATGCTTGACAGTATGAACTCAATAGAAATTCAAACAGCTGATCCTGCTCAGCATTACAGTGAGCATATCCCCACTGGTCATTCCTAGAAGCCCCAATAGTACTTCTGGAATCAGAGTCCTGAGAGCCAGTTTCCAGATTTTTGTTCTGCAAGAGGACTTGAACTGCACTTCTAAAGTCCAGATGTGAATGTTAAAAACTGGGATTTTTTTGCCATAACTGCATTTTAACTGAATACCATCTCTCTGCAGTTCTGAAATAACATTTAACTACTCTGCAAGGTGACAAGGTGTCTATATTTCAGAGTTGTGTACTCTGCATAATTTTTTTCAAAAAGCACTACTTCTATCACATGGAAGGGAGAGAGAAGAATTCAATCACTTGCAGATTCGAGTTACTGCAGACAGTTAAACACCTGATTTATGGGTACGGGCGCTGTTTGCCTCTGCACATTATGGTAGGAGGACTTCATATTTTGTTTTCTTGTGGCTTCAATTTTGCTTCAACAAGTCAATTATGAGTGGAAGTAACCAAATAGCACATAAGATGCCAAGTAGAGGCCTCTGAAAACTTGGCACAGAGCATACGTACATGTTAGTCTTAACTGCTCTCATTTTAATCTCCTGTGTCTCTAGCATCTGCAAATTATTTAGCAAATTTAAGTTCTTCATTAATCCACTTACAATCCAGTCTGTTTTACTATAATATTTTATCATCAGACTTACAGAGCTGCCATTGTTCCACTTGGATAGAATAAATTATGGTAATCTTTAAGCATTTACCACCAAGAAGGTGTGTATACCAGTAGCAGATCACTGATTATTTAAAATATTGCTGCCATGAATGAAAGAGCAATAAGAAATACAAACACCAAGTTTGAAGGGGTTTAAATATATCCCTGTATTTCAACTAGACCATATCATCAACCATTCAATTTTATTATTTTATCTATGATTCTATGGTTTTATCCCGCAAGCTATATCATCAAAATGAGTAAATATTAAGTGCTAGTGAGATGTTAACTACTCTACAAATTATTTAAGATCACATGAATTATTTGAGTTTTTTCCTAACACAAAACCAATTGGGAAAGATGATCATGACTTGGTACGTTCTTTAACAAATTTCCCATAATAAACAAGATATCTTTCTGGCACATATTTCTATATTGTAATGACTGTTTGACCTACTGTTCAGTTCACAGAGATATACCAGTGGATGGCGTTATTATGAGTGTTTTAACTAAGATGCTAGATTTTCTCCTGTACTTCTACACTAAAGACATTTCTGAAAAACATGCTAAAAGAATGTCCTTAGTAAAAATCCCACAAACACTTAATAAACAAGAATGAAATTTAGAAGAAGCTTCCTCTTTTTACCTATTTAAAAAACCAACCAACCAAACAAGCAAAAAAAAAAACCAAAACCCTAGGAAAAGAGAAAAAAATACAAAGGGTCTGGCACATACAGCAAACCAAAAAGAATCTTTCCCTCACTTTACATTTCAATGAGTTGCACATTTCCAGACAGCTGTTCCATTTCAAACAAACAGGCAAAATCTGCCTCAGGATACAAGGGCTTTTCTATTAATGTGCTTTTGGCTAGATAATTTGACATGGAGTACCTATATCTATCTGCCCTAATGAGCTATCTCCCCTTATTCTAAAAAAAAAAAAACCAACAAAACAAAAAAATCAAATCACAAAGCAATTTTTTTAAAAAAATAAGCTTCTTTAGACACAGAGAAATTAAGAAACTACAAACGAGAACAAAACTAAGCTGTTGGGGACCAATTAATATTTTAAGTAAAAACGCTAAGAATACCGTTTTTAGGTAGAGCACTGTTCCTCAAGAGATTCCTCTTCTAATGAGAGTTTCTCTTGTCTTGAAGACCTTATTTCCAGCTCTTAGGTGAATTGCAAAAATGAGTCCCATGGAGTTGTATGTAATTCACTTGGCTCCCACTGTTCATCCAGCCCTTACAGAACTGCAGCCATTCTAAGGCAAGCACAAAAAAATCAACCATATTTGCCCTTCAGTGTACTATGTAAACAAATGACATGTCTTTCTACTGGAAAGAGATACAGGTCTGACAACTGTGTTGGGAAGATTTGCCTTACTTTGTACTGCTTAATTTATTGCAGACCCAAACACTGTTAGGACAGTGTATTACCTAACATATTTCCTTACATAGGTATTCTCCTAGAAAGATGTCTGCAAATGCACTAAGTATCCTAATTACCTTTAAAACCAAAATTCTATAGTAGCTCAGATTATCTGTATCAAATGCTAATTTTAAGAAAAAAGATATGGTCTTCCCATCAAAATACAAATACAAGATTTCAGTGAAATCTGCTTATTATGTTTAATCCATAGCATCTTGACATAGATGCCAGTTGAATACTGCTACCAGACAAGAAATATGAGAATTCAGATAAAAATCTGTGCTTTAAGATTGAAATCTACATTTGTTTTGGGCAATAAAGAAGAACTCTTTTTCCATGAAAAAATGCTTGCTACTAGTTAGAAAAATTCTACATATGTAACAAAAGAAACAGTAGCTGACTAGGGAGAGATTTACAGAGTTACTAGTGTCTGAGAAAGACTTTGGGTATAGAAAACAAACAGCTCCAAAATAACTCTAAGACCTTTTTATTTTTCATTTGCCAGAACCAACTTCCCAGGAGTGTATTTTTTTTTCTAAAGAATGAAAGAAAATACAGAATAAGTAAAAGATCTTAAAAGATTCACCAAAAAGAACAGCAGAGAGTGAACAAATGGCTTAAACATGGCAATAGGCTGGAGAGACAACCTTTTCTCGACCATAAATATGACAAGCTTGGAGAGTTGGATTGATGGTTGGAATATCATCTGAAAGATCCCTTATGACACAAATGTTATTTCTGGCAATGGGGATCCATAAATAGCACCAACAAGAGTGTGCCTGTGTACCAGAAAAAGCCACTGCCAATTAAACAAATTCAGCCCTTTCCTCTTCCCTCTTTCCCTCACTAAATTCAACACTTCTGCTACAAGGAACGTAGTGGTAAATTTTAACAAGCGGCAACACACTTGCTTTCTCAAGCCTTCCTGGAATCTCCTACAGCACCAAGCAAGTAAAAAAGCCAAGGTCTATCTTTGGGTGAGACAGATGCTTGGAACCTATTTCAGTTTCATTCATTCTGCCCCACAGCTCCATCTCCCATCTTGTACCACAATATATGGACCTTGAGGAGATTTTGTTACAACTACAGGGACCTAAGAGAGCAGCATTTACCATCTGCAGAAGATGAGTGGCCTCACCTGAGCCAGATTCAAAATTACAGAACTGGAGCAACTCACAGAAATCAAAACATACATCTTAAACATCGTAGAATTCCAAAAGATGACTGGAAATCCTTCCTCTTGTCAGCCTTCCATATTTAAAGGTTACTCTACCAGAAAGGATCATCTTTTGATGGGTTAAAACTCAGCAAAAAGTTTCTCTAGGGTAAATAAAATTGGGCATATGGAGTGCTGTAATGAACCGTCTGTCTATGTTTGAGAGCAGAAGGCACGTTCAAAACAGGAGTTGATTCCACACAGGAAATGCACAATTAGGCTAGGAATTTTAAAGCCTTTTCAGGTCATTCAGTAGCCAAATTCTGTAAATACAAAACTAGCCCTCAGGTGAATAATTGTCATCATCAAATCTTTAAACAGATTAATTGCAAATTCAATGCTTGTAAAGTTGTTCTTCTAACATTTAATTAATGGGCAAAAAATTTTAAATGAGCTCAGATGCTTGAGTTTACAAACATATGTCTGGGACTTAACTTTTGGCATAGATCAGTGAACCAAGTACTTTGAAACTCAATGTCAAGACTAACAGCTGACCAATCTAAATGTATTAAAATTGAAATATACTGCTAATGTAAAAGTTTATTTACTTTTTGCTGCATCTGTTACTGGAGGAAGGAGGCAGGGAAAAAATGGTCTGGTCTTTGAACTACATTCACCTGCACTTCTGGCTGAATAATCAATCTGATAGGAAATCATTGATCATTACAGTATTTGTTTGGTCGTAAAAACATGATTATACTGCCACAATTCCACTCTAAATCAACACTAAATATTGAGTTTTAATACCGTACATGCAGCACTAATACTCACTAAGAATTATGATCTACTTTATTTTTGCTCATTTTGAATGCTTTTCTTCTCAGATTATTTACAGTTTTATTTTGTTTTTCAAGTTCCTAGGATTTTTAAACTATTCGAACTGATCCACTTCTAGGTCATCCATTAGATAGGCCGGTGCCCACTCAGCACTCCTATCATGTGCTCATTTTCACATGGCAAGGAGGTTTAGACCACTTCCTATTTTACTCCAAAACAGAAGTCTATATTATCTGTATAAGGCAACTTGCCAGAGTACGTGCTGTCACCAACTGGGCATCTGGTTTCACAGTATTCCCCCAGAAGCAATTCCAGGCTTTATCATGCTTAGTCTTGCATCCAGTCTCCTTGAAACCCCACATCAATTGGACAATACTAGGAGTGTGGGTAATACCTCTTTCTTGCCTCACTCTTCCTCCTAATTTCTGCTTAGTACCTTCTGCCTTAAGGCAGCCTTGTAAAATCCACTCCTCCTAGAGTCAGAAAGAACTTGGAAACAAAACGCATGTTCAAACCAACATCTGATTGGGAAATTCCTGGATTAACAAAGACATAGGCTCCTCCTCTTGTGGCCACCCATTAACTGTAATGCCTCTGAAAACAAATTACACATCATGCTATACAAATCACTGCTCATTACTGAGTCATATAATTTGCCTTCATAAGGAAGAAAAATGTCATGTACTAGAAAGAATAAATCTCTGCCTAACTGTACTTTTCTTCTCCTCTACTGTATTTACCACTCAGAATTCCCATCTAATATTTATCTCACACAGTTATGAAATTCATTGCCAATGTTTAAATACATCTTAATTCTTGCAGAGTTAGCATCATGACCCTGAGGGTAAGGATCAGCTTTTGTTCTCACATCAAGGCAAAGCCTTGGAAGCCCAAAGTTAAACTGAAATAATAGAAACAAACCTGAACCAAATAAATTTATATACTAGTGATCAGCCAATAGTCTGCCAACAGTGCTACTGGAAGAAAGTAAGTTATCTGCCAATTTTTGAGCAGGTATGCACTCTCATCATGAAGAACCAAGGTTCTGTAAGCCAGAGGATCATGCTTAGATAGCTTCTATATTACTTCCACTAAAGTACATTTTCTCAGGCAGACTATATATGGACAGAGAGCATTATCTGACTGACAATGATTTAGTTACATAGGTCTCCAAGTTAAGACAAAAAAAGATTTTGTTAGAAGAAACACTGACCAAATCCAAATATTTAACAGCCACACTTCATTCAGAGTAGGACTGAACCTTATGTGACAGGTCTTCAGGGGGTTAGTGCCTTGTACAGCTACTTCCATAGAACTTTGAATCATCATCTAAAACTGCACTCTACTCTCATATTTCAAGAGATATCTTAAAACAAAACTCCTTAATGAAGAAAAAAAAAATCCACTCTTCATAGTCGCAATGTCCATTAGAAATCCCCACTAATGAATAAATGAGAAACTACAAAAAGGTAACAAAAAAAAATTCTCATACTTCAGACTCCAAAATGAGTTGAAATCCCAAAGCCAAATGGTAGGTTTTAATTGATAACCCACAAGAGAATCTCATATTTTTCATTACAAATATTATCTGGAAAGAGATTCAAGGGAGAAATGATGTCTTCCAGAACACAAAGCACTTGACTCCCAACAACCTACCATTCTGTCAAATCTCTTAGTCTAGGAAAGACGCAAGAGCAGGCTAACTCACTGTATACATCAGAACTGCTCAGTTTTTCTGGCATGGATATTTCCTTCTTAGTTACACTGAAGGGTCTGAGTCCAATCTGAATAGGAAGCACAAATCAAGTTGACAATGTAATTGCTTAATTATTGCAGCTGGCTCACCTTCCAAAACAAACTAGTCCAAATAAAATTGAAGGAAAACAGAAAGCAACTGAGCCAGAGTATGGAAAACAGTGGAATAACACAAATATGATAATAACAGAAAGATATTTTTTCTCCTAATATCAACAGTTGCCATAAAATTTATCAAAAGTTGAAAGAAACTTTCAGATTAGCATTCAGTAGTTTCAGCTTATGCCTTCCCTTTCTCCCCATCTTTGTGGCAATGGTGACCTGGTAAAGCCTTAGCACAGTCTTTAAAAATAATGACATAAACAGAAAGTTTACTCTTAAACAACCTAAGTATTTTACTAGTCATTTATGCGTCTCCTATCAGACTTTGACCACAGCAGAATACATTGTGTGCTGTATCTTTAGTTGCATCTTGAAAGAGAAACTCTAGTCAGCCAGCACTGGCCACAGAGACTGAAGCCAGGCAAAATGGGAATTGAGTTCTTTTTGGCTCAGTACTTTAGAGAGAGCACAAGAGCACACCACAGCTGCTCACCATATTTGGCCCCATTTCCTCGATTCATGTTGAAAAACAGATTATAAGCTCCAAAATGAAAAACTGGACTCCTTATGCTTTAATGTGCAGAACCAAACTCTTCTGTATGTGTCTTGCTTATTTCTCTCCTCACAGCATGTGGATGACATTACTCTCAGTAATATTTTTTTAATATGCTGCTGTTAACAGAAACCATTTTTATTTGAAATTTTATTTATGTTTCTGAAAAGATAAACCATGATGAGTAATTCTCTGTTCTCTTATCACATGCAGAGGTTTAAGCTCTTCAAACTCCACAAACTAAACCAGGCTGACATGAAAATGCATTTAGCTTGCATTCTACATTATCTTCAGGATAGACTGAGCAACCTAACATGCCACAAGTAGTACTTTTGCAGCTCCTTTGACAGCAATAGTTATTTGCTACCCATTAAATAAATTTTTTGCTGAACTGTTTTCCTTTGACCATTATAAAAAAAGAAATTGTAGTATAGTCATGATTAAAGCATATTCCACATAGTCCTTTTGCTAAGCCATACTTAGGCATGAGTCTTACTTCAGGAAAACTCAGTTATCTAAAGTAAAGCCACTGCCAGTATCTCCCCACCCAGAAGCAGTCACATGGCATAATTTCCTAGTGTTTCAAAATAGTCCCTACATCAATATTATTTCTATCCTTGTTACCTGAAAGAATCACAAAAATTGATCTACCACTGGACTATCTTGTTCAAAACCCATCCCTCCAGCAGATTTCAATACTGCATTAAGAAGGACCAGCAGGTAACACTGCTCTCTGAGCAGTGGAGGCCTCAGACTGAATTGGATCCTTTTCTGTATGGGGTGAAGTAACTCACTTCAAAAAAACAAGTGAAGGGTACTCTGACCTTTGCTTTTAAAGAAAACAGAAAAAAAAAACCCACAGAGGCCCAAAATTCTCACTGGGGGGCACATGAAGACCCTTTACACAAAGTTTTGGTTTTTTACTTCAGTAATGTTTGAATGATCAAAGAAATCAAGAAATTTAACTGTCCAGCTATCCAATACTGCATGCTCACTGGAGGCTTCCACTCTGATTACTAAGTTTTCTGTAAAATATTTTACTGCACTTGAAAAAAAAAAAGCCTGAACTGCAGCTGTTCTCAAAGAGAGTATACCATGAATAAATCTGTTTGCTTTTTAGGAAAACTGGAAGATATGAAACGAACCTGACTGGCAGAGTTTCGAAACATCTTCTCTTCTAATAAATGGGTGGTTCTCACTCAATCATAGCAAAATTCTGAGCCCTTTTCAGTTAGCCTGCCCCAAGATAATTATCACTGTTAGATTATATAATTGTTTGCATACAGCCCTTAAGGCACTTTATTTTTTAAGAAGTTGCTTCACTTAGGGTGTCAGCACAGCTTCAGCATTAATATTTTCAAGTAAGTCTTCTTTGACCTGATCGAATGAAGTAACTCATCCACAAATGCAAGCATTATTTAGGAATCCATGTGCAGTCTTAAAACTAGTCTTTACTTTCTATGTTTGCAAAACAGAATTTATATTTATTTTAAATACTTAAATGCATCTTCCCTTCCTCTTCTTTCTCTTTTCAAGAAAAGCCTGTTATTTTCACAGCTGAAAGCAGTAATTTTCTAAATGGGAAAACATTTCCAAATGAGAAACTTCTGATTACCACCAAGATATTCAATTGTTATTTTGTTTTGCTTTTGTTTGTATTCCCCTCTCCCCTAAACAATCATCTGCAAAGATGGAAAAATTTTTATGTGCCAGGATACACACTAACAGGAAAGTAGCTCTTCAGAACATTTACAGTTTGTCCAAAAAGCATCACAAGTGAGGTCTTCTATGCCTAGGATAGGAAAAGCACTTAACATTAGGAGAGAAACATGAACATCTTTCAAAGTCTTATCTATTAAGCAACAGTGATGATCATATACTATTATAATAGTCACAAATAATAATAAAAGTCACAAATCAGAGGCTAGTTTCTACAAGAACAAACTTTCTCCTAAGTGTTCTTAAAGATTGAATTCTGCTAACTGAAGAGTAGTCCTGGTTTTATAAAGGCTTTTCTCCTCTACTGGTCCCAAAGCTGCTCTTAAGCACCCACCAAACAGTAATCACACAGTCAAAAATTAACTAGAATACATCAAATCTCTGTTCACAAATGTGCATACACATATCAATGTCCTGAACTCCATTCAGAACAAGAAAGCAGTTTTACAACTGAAAAAGCAGCCCCAAAAAACTATGCAAAATGGCTTCATTGTGTTTAACAAATAATTACTTAGCAACCAATTTTGCGTCTTTGGGCTTATTTTAAGTTTTTAAACTATCAGTATTTAAAGAGCACATAACATTGAGAGGAAAGCTGCCCTTAAATTTTTACCAAAAAAAAAAGGTATTCCAAATTCAACTCTACATTCCATGTCTGTATAACAACCCTGATCTAAGCCTACTTAGAGAGCCATAAAGTTGTTACAGTACAACAGTTTCTCAATATATCATGATACTAATGAATAACACAGTATCTGCAGCAGAAAAAAAGAGAACTATTGTTATTTTTGAGAGAAATTTTAGCAATCCTTTCTCACGAAGTGATTGTGCATTTATCACAATACTAGGGAAAGTTAAAAAATGGACTCTACACATCCTCTCAGTTACATAGATTCAATACTGAGTAGCTTGAAAGTGTTGCTTATCAATTCTCTTGTTAAAAAGCTATTGAAAAGTAAGTTTTAAACTATTTTGGTTTTATTAAATGAATATCCTGTGAGTCAAATCAGTAGATGGCATAATATCACATTCAGGATCTCTGTAGCTTGGATCACAGTTTTATCACTGCATTGTTTCAAATCCTTGAAATAGGAGTTTAGAATTGGAATACTGTCAAAATAATATTTAAACATGCAATCTGCACAATTTTTGATGTAAATGTATTTATTAGCTTTCACTTATACATACTTTAAAAGTATATTGCTATTTTGAATGTATGCATGGCAGATTAAATCCAGTAGTTGAGCTGTTTTGATAACTCCAAACACGTAGCTTTACATCAACAGTTTGCAGACAAGCCATTCAAACAACTAAGGTAAAAATGCCTTGGGTTCTTCGTTAGAAGTTAAGACAGCTTTCATTTGACTTGAAAGTAAACACATATAATATCTTAAGATGCTCACATATTTATATCACCTATACATTCTACTACACCAATGTCCCACAGTCTTGAGTTGGTTCCTAATTAAATTAGTAATTTAGACCTGTTTCTTGCACATTTTCAAGGATGTGTTTATTCTTAAAATAGCTGGCATTAAACTACATCTGAAACAGTAGCAACATTACTTGGATGCAAGTAAAACAAACAAAGAAGGCTTAACTTGGCTTAATCAAGCATGATCAATAATTTCAGCATAGGTTTCAGCTTAGGTCACACAGTACTACACAACTGCATCCCCTCTCCTTTCTTAGTGAGAGTCCTTTAAAGGAAACACTTGGCCTCAGATTTTAACATGGACAGGTGATTCTTCACAGTCAGCTTGATGCTTCACTTCTCAGAAAGAGATTCCCATTTCCTCTCTTCCTTTCCTCTCCAGTGGAGTCCTCACAAGGAATGACACTGAGTGCCCAATAGTGTTACTGTTTTCCCTCCTCCACTCCTTGAACTTTACTTGACACATTTGGTAATAATTCATTTATTTGCTTATGGGCATTCCATGAGAAAACACAAGCTTTGAATTTTCATCGCTCTAAGGCTGGAGTCTGTGGCACAGCAAAGTGGGGAAAGGATTTTGCTATCCACAACCATAAAGTTTTACTGGTCAACTGGCCATTAGCTTAAAGCTAACAAATTTATCTTCTTGAATAAAGTTGTATTTTATGTATGGAGAGAGACCATACAGGCTATACAATAACAAGACAAAATACTGGGGATAAGGGAAAGCACCTCATACCTACTTGTATATATCCTTAAACAGCTTACTGGGAGACAGTTATCTGAAGAAACAATTACAGGGATAAATGCTATTTAATTTTAAAGAGCCAACAATGAAAGAATAAAAATTTGGCAAAGAAAGGAAATTTAACTTGGTCAGGTAATAAGTCAAAATAACCTACATTCTTTCTTGGAAAACTTCATGTTTTCCAAACTAGCTTGTGTTCCAGAACTCTAAAAGCAGGGGCACACATTCTGCATGAAACAACAGTGTTGCTGTTGCTTAAATTCTCTTGTTAAGTGCCTCCCATTTTATAGCTAATCATATTTTTATAGCAGGCATGAAGTACTCTACAAGGCTCTTGCTGAGCTGCTCCTGCAAATCAAAACCTTATTCCATCGTTCTGCTTGCTGGCAACAGTGCAAGGTTACTTTTACCATTTATGGTTGTAAAACTCATCCAGCTTTTTCCTCCCTTCAGTTGCTGCCTTTTTTTCACTATTCTTTTCTTCCCTGTTTTGCTCCAACAAAGATACTCCATGTTCAGCTAAACAACTTTAGAACTCATCTATAAGCTTCTTGTCTTACAGTACTCTTGTAAGCTCATGAAAACATCTAACAAGATGACAAGTAAAATATTAACACAGTATTTAGCTCAAGAGCCTCCTTCCCACCTTAAGTCATGTGAAACAAACCAAAGCCACACAAGAACAGCAGCAGCTCAAAAGCTCTTTGCACTGAGTTATCACTTTGTGGCACATACATATACTGTCTCATAAAATAAGGACGAGATCAGACTGGAGTTGATTGGAATCACAGTTTAACATTCCAATATAAACATTTAGTCCAATGTATGAGCAAGAAGAGAAGACAAACACAGTTAAATCTTACTGTTAAACCACCTATAAGCAGATGACACCATGTTGTAGAACAACACAAGCCTCAAAATTAGGAGGGGGGAGAGGGGAATCCTACTTTTAGATATGCTGTGTGTGTCAGCAGTCAGCACACACTCAAATCACATTACAGGGATATTACTCCAGGAAAATCCATGTCTAGATACAAAAGCAAAACAATCCTTGCTGCATAGAAATTACGTGCTCTAGTGCTTTTTCCAACTGACTTGAGATCTGCACTGCTGCTTCACAGACATATGGGAAGATTGCATGGACAAAATCTGATTTCTTTAAACATCAACAACAGCCTCTTTTGTTTTTTTCACTCCTGCCTTCATCTCAGTATGAGATTTGCAGAAACTAAATAATCTGCACTGAAAAGATACTGACTGAGCTTAACATTGCCAAATCTTACAGGTGAAGTGAACCAACTAGAGAATGCCTTCTAAGGAGAATATTCTCACATTAACTGAGTAGCTCAAGACAACAGACTGGTTTATGAACATTCATTGTTCCTGTCATTTGCCTCAGTAGGAATCTGAAAGCAATCACTAGAAATGACCCAACTACCTGCTTATCAGGTGAGCTTGGGTTTTCTGATTTCTAGACAGTATGCCTTAAATAATGCTCCTTGCTTAGATTATATTTGATTTTGTGCATAACTTATTGAACAAACTCTACGCAAGTGTGAACATAACTAACTGTTGCTACCATTTTCCACCTAGAAAAGTACAGTGACTTCACTGATTAATGGTTCCATGACTACACCTCTTGTAGTTAAGCATATTTACTGAACAACGGAACACAGGGTGATCAAAGCAAGCCAATTTTTAATGTCATAAGTTTTTGATGCATAGACCATCTGCATGAGGTGCTGAAAATACCTTCACATCCTGATGATGCGTAGGATGAGGGGGAACTGAAGTGTTTGGAGTAAGTGGTGGGTGCTGGATATTAGGGAAACGGCTGCACACAGCAGAGGGGAAGGAGCCATAAAACCTATGTTCTGTCTGTGGAAGCTGCTTCTCACCCTCCTGTACCCAGCAGAACAGTGTAGCAAAGACAGGACCCTCCTTTTATTCAGAGAAATAGTTCCTGGGGAAGAGGTGCAAAGAATCAAGACTATGAGGATATCTCCATGTTTATATTATCTTTTCATGATCTTCTTCCATAATTTACACTACTACTAAAACCAGCTAAAGCAACTACAACCATCTCTTGGTCATGGTCAGTCTGAAACAGAGGTTCTCATAGCTGTTACCTTCAAATTCCTGCTAGGAAGATAAGGGAGGACATTACTGAAGCACACAAAGAATTTCAGAAATGAAGTTGGCTATGAAGTTCCTTGCAATTTCTTGTAAAGAAACTTCAACACAGCCACCCTCTCTCATGTTTGACACAGTTACCTACAGATGAATGCCTTTGAGAGCTCATTAACAAAGGGGAAGAAGAAAATTACCATAACCTTTCAGCTCCACAGCCCTCCTCTCCCCAATGGCAAGCTAAAAGAAACTCTTGTTTGTTCATTAAAAACAGAGGTCATACTATGATCTCATGGTAAGATAAATAAATATCTGGAGTAATATTATCAATGAAGCTATCCTGGATTAGCACAAAAAAATCTGTCTCATTATATTTGAAGTTGCTTAAAAAAAGTCTGATACCACAACATAGCACAGTAGCAGAAGACAACTCTATTTGGATGTATTCTGCTCAGTAAAAAGTGCAGAAGGTCAGATTCAAATCCCATTTGCAACATAGCAAGGGTCAACATTTATATTTTCTTCTCTTATGTAATGAATTGTCGTCTCTCAGCTATACTCCTGTCCTGGGAGCAAGGATTAATTGATTTTAAAAGTTCTTTCCCCCAAAAAAAGCCTTCAAAAGTAGAAACATCTGCTGTGTTCATTAGTCACTATTTGGCCGGAGTTCAGCTGCAGTAAGGCAAAGTACAAATTCATTCCCTTTCTCTTACCTAAAGAGGTCACAGCAAATGGAATCCTATGTTTACAGAAATCGTAGCTAACTGGGAGGAAAATGCCAACGAAGCTGACAGATATGCCTTGTTTCCTGCTCATTCATGGCAGCATAAGAATGTGTTCTCACATGCTAGCATCTGATGGTCACAGAAACTCACAATATTTACAGTAGGCACAGAGATCCAGGTAGACAAAAAATACTTTAATGCGGCTTTTAAAAAACATAGAGAATATAAATATATATGCACATATATTTATTATAAAAGGACTTTATGGGTTTGTCCAAAAATCTAAGCTTATAACCATATGAAAACTGGAAGGAACTGCAGAAACCAGGCAACATGAATTAGTCTGAAGCAAAGCAGAGAGCTGAATCCAGATGACGGAAGTTTAACTCTTCTATTTTGTTGCCTCCAAAACTGGACTAGGCAATACTTGAATCCATACACTTTTTCTCTTCTGCATTTAAAAATAATAATAAGGTTGTAAAAGCAAACACTCCATAAATTGAAAATCAACATCAGGGTGGAGTATACTATATATTAGTAATTTACAAGACGAAACACTCTTCTTTCATTCTTCTTTTGAGAAAGAAGTCCATGCATGGCATGCATGAGGTACAATGCCTACAGAGAATTGGATGGAGCAAGGAGGGAAAATCTAGAATTTTGTAGTAAAGCTGGAAGAATGTTATCTTTCACATAGGTAAGCAGGATCTATTCACAGTGACAATATATGCTCTTAATTCATAAACAACATTGTATTTCCAATTTACAAGTTAAAACTAGCACTATCATAAGGAAAACATTAATTTTCAAAAGTCTGACATGATACCAGACCAGGGGTAGAGTTTGCAAAACATCACCTTTCATCTTTAGTTCGGCTGTTTAATGGTACTGATAGGTGCAAGTATGTCCAACAAATATCTAGGCCAATCTTTCTTTCCTTCATCTCTCAGCAGAGACACCAGAACTCACTATAGTCTAGTTCTATGCAGATAGGAAAGTCTGATATAATACTAAAATCTAATAATCTCATCCATCGCAAGCATGACTAAGATCTTTCTCCTTTCTCCTTTGTAGAAAATGTTCCTGTTTTCCAAAACATACTAATTTCCTTTTCCCACCCCAACCTTGTCCTAGACTGAGGAAATACAAAACTTTCAGTGATACCCCTTATATATATCCCTGCTCATTCTTGCTCTCCCTTGAAATTACTCCAATCATTACACTTATAATGAAATAAACTCTCTTATCACAATGCTTCTTAAAAGTACCCTTAAGTTAAGAGTTTAAAATGCTAAGTACTTAAAAATCAATCTAGAGAGAACCTCTTTAATGCTTGGCAAGCTGAAGGAAGGCATTTGAAAAGCCAACATGAATGAACAGTGAAATTTTACCACTGACATAAGCTTCTCTTCATAAGACACCACAGAATTTATTACCACCTATTCTAATAATAGCAGTTTGGACATCAAATACCTCACACTTCTATTAAAGAGTATGTCTAGGCCTTGCTCAGTTCCTTCCTATGATTGCTGAAATCCCACTTAAGCGCTTCAGGACACAGACTTCATCCAAGACAAAGGCACTTGCCTCTTGCAACACTCGATGGACCACATATATCTGAGAATGGAAATACCTTTTAAAAGCCTCATGGTGTTAGAAAGTACAGCACTGGATGAACTAAACCATTCTGCTCTAGTTTGTTTTGGCAGATTTTCAACCCTCTAGTCTATCCTTGCCTTGTTTACACACACAAGATTTGGAACAATTCCATTTATGAAGTCTACCTAGATGGAGCATTAAATTGGCCTCTTAAACAAGACAGGGAGAAAAAGAGGAAAAAGAAATGCAATTCAATGCTTTAACAATTTTCTCAATAGAGTTTTCAGTATGCAGTACAAAAGTGGGAGGTAGGCAGGAAAAAACCTCACACATTTAAAACCTGAAGACTCAAAGGTATACTTTTCAAGACTAGCTAAGCTATTTTTGCAAAAAAGGTATCACAGAAAAGTATCTTGGACATTTTCAGTTAAGTTAGGAAAAGGAAATGCACTTTTTTCCTTAGTTTAAGGGAATTAGACAGTTTACAACTACCTCAAAGAGTTGCTAGCATTTTTTGTAGGACCAGAGATCGTACAGTCATACAAATTTTCATTTATACACTTATAATGGCTATAACTACACTTGTTATAAATAAATGTATAGCATATATCCAGCATATATCTACTGATGCAAATATAAAATTATTTTGTGTTTCAAGCAAAAGCTACAGTGATTAAAAAGTTATACTTAATTTTATGCAGTCTCTTTCAAGGAATTTTCTTTCCTAGAGTAGCAATGCTGGCTATAGATACTATGAGGAAACAATTATCAAATATAAACACTCAGGTATCTACTTATGTAAAAGAAGAGATTTTCAGTTGCAGAAGAGTTTTTATAACAGCCTATGGGGGGGAAAAAGGAAAAAAAAAGTTAGCTAACCACTGTCATTCATTGAACTTGAAAAATAAAAGCAAAATCCTTATTATACTTAAGAAATTAACTTCAAAGAAATTCAACTTCCGTTTTATTCTCAGACATTTCAGGAAACTGTAACCAAATTACAAACAGTTTAAATTAAGCTAACAGGTTATGGAAAATAAAAAAAATCTAAAATCACATAATTCTTTTTAACTAGGGCCTGCCTTTAACTTCTACAAACCAGTCTAGTTTGGCAGACATATTTACAACACAGCAAGAGCAAAACCACAAAAGCAATGCAATGAGACAGTGGTGCCCACTGGCATTTTTTTTTCTATTAGTGAACAAATCTTGCTATAATTTTAATGGTGTAGTTTACAGATCTTTAAGGAAGAAACTGCATTCTTAAGGTCATACAATTCCCAGATGAACTGTGTCAAATGTGACAAAGATTTCTTAATACTACTGCAATATACATGACACCCTACTGTATTTTGTGTAGGGCATATACTTTAAATTAGTCTTGTGCTCCAAACTTTTGCTACATATTACAATTGAAGTCAGAGCCCTAACTTGATTCAAAGCCATCAAATATCAAACTGATTGGTATTTAATACCTGTTAATTCAAATTAGAAACAAGTTTACTACATGTAAGACAAAACCAAAGTATGGTCAGGTAAGTCCTTAAGATTATATTTACCATTTAAAGAAACCAGAAAAATAAGGTGTTTTTACATGTTGTTTAAATTTGCCCTCAACAGTAGACAGCTGCCTTGCTTCATTCATGGGTGAAGAAATGGACTGAAATAATAAAAGACAGCTTCAAGGGACAGATTCCAAAACATACAAGTTCCTTGATTCTCCCCAGAACAGCTCCTTTTCCAGCAGACATCTCATTATATCATAAGTTTCTGACCAGGGTTCAGAACTTCTACTGCCAATGATACCAAAAAAACCCAATTGTAGTGTCAGCAAGCTTAAATTCGTGGCTGGACTCTGTACTCCATGTAAAAATTTTGATGACTGCACAGCAAGTTGTCAATCACAGTATGTTACTTCAATTCTAAGCTCTTTTGGCAAGTGGTCAATCCTCATACAATCATCAAGAAGTAGAGAATAATTCTTACACTCCCCCTTTTAAGTCTAACAATGTATGCTAGAACAGTAACATTCAAGTTTCACTAGTAATCTAAATTGACATATTCAGCAGGGAGGTCATGGAAAACTGTTTGCCTATGAGTATAAATTAATCATACCACACTTGTACAAAGACAAGGATTACAAAATATGGGACAGAAAACTTGCAGCAGGACAATGGATAGGTAACTTTTCACCACAGGAGCTCTTCTGGAAAAGCTTTACTAACCCCTGCATTTCATCTTGAGGCATGGGGAGTAGTAGAAAAGTCTCAGTAACAGATAATGGTGCAAGACTAGACGGAGATACTTTCCTCTTTATTATCACGATAAACAGAGCACATCTTCAGCCTCCAAAGCCATCTGCTTCAGGTGTGGGTTTTTTCCCCAAAGTTTCTCACCCAGAACAGTTCAAGATTAAGCTACTCAGCTTTACTTCTCAAAACTCTTTAAGCTGATACTTAAAATATCCAAGACACTTCAACTGCTTCTAGTAATTTAATAAACTTCAGAGCAATCAGTGAGTAGGTCATGGTGATCATTGATGTGATTCTATATTTGGTTTACAATCCTGAGGCCCGATTAAGCTCATAGAAAAAACAAGCAAGGTTTTTATTACCTTCTCATGCACAATATTTGCTGAAGAATAGTCTGATATTTGGACTCGATGATCTGAAAGGTCCTTTCCAACCTAGATGATTATAATAAAAATTGCATTCAGCAATCAAATCTACTTTTCTACTTGTGGAAATAGATCAATTACTATAAAACTACCAGTGCTTGCTAATGCTCTTTTTTTGTAATAACCACCCAATATTTCATTTCAGGAGATATTATCAAAACTCAAAGCTTGTAACAAAAAAGATTCTGCATGAAATAGCAGTCAAGCCTCTTTAACAAGTGCACAAAATTCTGTCCTGCAATGCCATTTGATTTTTATCTCTTGCAGGCAGCACTCACTACTTTCATCCATGTTTTCCATATGAAAACATGCTAGATATAATCATTAGGTGTTTCAAGGAAGGCATCAGCTAGTAATTCACACCTCTGCGCCCTCATGCCATCTGAGAGAGAACTGGAATGAAGGCCTTCAAGAGGCACTTTTTTATCTTGCTGACCCCAAAGCCCAGCATTATAGAGGAGACAAGCAGTAGAGCAGAACTAAGCATTGTCCCTAAATCCATACTTTCAACCGAGACAAACAGAAGGTAGGATTACAGATTCACTACACTGAAGCAAATGAGCAGCTCTCAGGACTTCAGAGAAACTGATTACTCATTTTCCTTCAACCCTGTGAAGCAAATTGATAAGAATGCCCCATAGTTCTATAATTAACCATACTTTTCCAAAGTCATTGTCTGGCTATCATTAAAAAAACCTTCAGCAATTCCAGCCCAGAGAAGCAATGCAATAGAAAGGGGTTGTACAACCCAGTGACTTCTTACTACCACATAACCAATGGTCCTCTCACCCTCAACTTGTGAGCCTCAGTGCAGCCACACTTTATCCATCCTTGGAGAGGATTAATTTAATTTTGATTTCCTCTCTGTTTGCTTTGGAGGTTTTCAACTTGAGCAATATAAATATGAGTGTAAAACTTGGCAGCAAGCAGCCTGCAATATGATGTGTATCACTTCAGCCAGATCAGCGTGTTCAGGAGGACAACAAGCTGGCAGTGAAGGCAGCTTCATCTCACATTCAGAAAGTGGGAGATTGTTATAAGAATAAGGAATGGCAAGACATTTCCAAGAGCTGAACTCGAGGGATGGGGTCTGACAGCATCCATGTGACTAAAGGAACACGGTACCCAGTAAAACAATCATTGATCCTGACGGAGGAAGAGGTGGCAGGCATACAGATCTTTGAACCCATAGGCTTTCCATTACCCAAGAGGTTTTTAATCTATCAGTTACTACTATCTTTCAAAGCTTGCCAGAACAATAGCAAAATCAGACACTTGCAAAGAGGTATTGCACTCGCAGGAAGGTAGACAGAGATAAATGGATTTTGCTGGGCTGACTTGCATTTTTAAGCATCATGCTAGATTAAGGAAAATATTAAGTATTTTCTAGGATTTTCCAATGCAAGAGGTAGGAACTGAACTTTCAGTTGTGCATTTTCCAAGGTGGATTTCAGTCAAACATGACAAATTTCTGTCTCAATTTTCATCAGCCGTACTTCATGAAGAAGCCATTTTTCATAGCTGAAATGCATTTGCTCAGCTCATAAGCTCCAGCCAGTGCATGAAGGCAGCCATTATTGCCTGGAACAAAACAATCCAACCATTCTAACCCAGACCTTGTTTCAAGGATTGCTGAGCACATTAAATTCATCAGGGAGTAAAACCTCAAAATTATCTGACAGCACAAAATCTTACTCTTACTTATCTTCTAACATTTCCAAATTTTGTTCCCTCTACATAATGTTCCTTTTCTTATATCAGCTTATCAAGATTATATGGTTGGTTTTACCAAAAGCTTTCTGTGAAAGGACACGTGGGATGGAATGCAATACCAGACCATAGTATGACTGTTCAATTCAACTTCAAAAGTTAGACAAGTAATAGGTGTTATCAGATTCAACTCCACAAAAGTTCATCCTTTAAAAAAAAAAGACAACAAACAACCAAAAACATAACAAGGGTGAGGGGAAGAGGAATAAAAAACATTACAAACCAGCATTTCAGTATCCTGTACAGCATTTCACATATCCCCAACATGCAATGTACAAACAAGCAATGCTCAAATATTGAGATTTAAGACCATCTTTTTCAACACCTTCAGGGTTCAAGTGATTTGTGGTTTGATTACTTTCATCTGAAGCCTGTCATACTATGGATGTGTAAAACAACAGCATTTACGAGATACCACAGCACAGTTAACAAACACCTGCCTTTCCCTAGCAGTGAAGTACTTTGGTTTTTAAGGATACTTCTTAATAGGACATATCTATGGCACTCCAAGGCATCCTCAAATGCTGACAGAACTCCTAAATCTTTGAAAAAATATAGCCTCTTTTAGCAATTGAAATTTGTGACACTCTTGGATTTTGACGAGAGCAAAAGCATTATTTAATCCAGGGCTGATACATGAACTGCATTTTAGAGCCACAGTCACAACCTGACTTACCACTGAGTTTCACACAGAGTTTGAGAGCTGACTTTTGAATTAAAGGAAGTCTATCTGGTCACCAAATTAATATGATATATCGGTTTTCCCATCAGCCATTGAAGTCCACACAACCATATGATTACCTTTGCAGTTAACTGAACCATCTATTACAAAAAGCTTGTTTCTCTGGCCTGAATTGGCTAACAGACCTACAGACACAATTTCTACAAAGGGGCCCAAAGAAAACACTATCCTTTCAGTAGTATCTAAGCCTGCTAAGTTTATAAGCATAATATATCATATTGAGCAATGTGCGTAAAATGCAAAGGTTTGGTTACTTGTACTTTTAACCACATTCTCATTTTTTATGACTTTGCAGCTAATACAATCTGGTTTTCCAGTTTCTTTCACCTAGTTTTACTGCTTGCAGCTCCTAACAAAATGCATTTTTTCCCCTACTTATGCAGGCCAATATTTTATTTATTGTTTAGTTATGGTTTCATTATTCATCCCTCCAAAATAGCACAGAATATGGTTGCTCTACTTCATTGCCCACAAGTGCTAAACAGTAACAAGTTAGTGGCATGGCATATTGTCCTTGTATGGTCATCTTATTTGTAAGATACACAGGAAAATCTTTCTCTATTAAACAAGGATAAATAAGGAGTTACTCTAATTTTATATGTCTCAATTTCTATGAAATTAGCAGATGCAAAATCTTACCAATAGAATCACTCAAAATTCTGAGTCAAAACATGAATGATGGATAATAAAGGTTCACTATTAATTCTGGCATTAATTCATCCTTGCACTTCCACTTATAGCATCCATCCAAATCAGAATTGCAATAACCAACAATAGAAATCAGGACATGAGATAAATGACATCAGTTATGAGACTTTATTTTTCAGTCAACACCAACATTTGTCTGCTTTCTAATTTTAAATGGACTTCAATGCTAATCACAACAAAGTTTCTCATGACAGAATCTCACAATTGCTTTTGAAGCCTCTCAGTCTTCTCCTTGTGAGAAATAATTTAAAAAGACAGCTATCATCACTATAACACAGAAAATATTTGGTAGGCATTTACTGTGTATTTTGGGCTCATTTAATTTTTGGACATATGCAAATACAGAACCTCAATGAAAATAATTTACAAAATCAATAGTATATGAAATCATTAACAAGCCATGCTGAGAAAAGATCAATTCTTGTTCATCCCAAAGAGCTATTTAATATGATTAGTAAAATCCAATCCCAGTGACTGAAATGTAGTGCTGTCATACTGACTCGGATACAACTTCACTGTAAGTGACATTATTAGCACAGTCCAGCAAAATATTTGGATGCTATAGAGAGCCTGTTATCCTTAAGTAGGCACTCACAGAAGGGGTCTTATTAAATATTTTTTTCCAAAACAGATAATTGACCAGTAGCCCGACAAATTAACAGCAGCAACTGACACATATTGACATGGTTTATTTGTACTTGAAGGAGCCAAAGTAGATTCAGAATACTGTGAATTTTAGCCAGAATAACTGCCCATTAAAAACATGAACATCAGTCTCTCAACCAGTTTCCCATGCTTAACAATGCAAAAGCTTTCCAAATACAAGGGGCAAGCCTGAACATAAAATGTGAAAGTACAATTGAATCCAAGGTATGACAGAATTAGAAGAAATTTGATAAAGTCAACTCTACTGAAACAGAGAAAATACACTTACAACTAAAACCACATGGGACAGTAATTTTGCCTCAAACAATAAAATGTTGCTAAAATCTTGTTTCAAAAGTGAAAAAAACCCCAAAATCATCAAAAAACATGAATTAAAAAAGCAGAGTTCAAATACATCATTTATTTCAGGCCACAATAAAGAGAAGTTTCCCAAGCTGGAGTCTAGTGAAGATGGTGCGATTATAATTTTATCATTTGGACTATATTTATTTCTACTACAAACGTCCTTTCTTGCACAAGGTAAAAAAACATCTCTACAGTCTATTGCTTTTGAGGTTTCAAGTACCACACAAAGTTTTCACTGCCCAAATGGGAGGTAAAACCTAATCTGTCAAGGTTGGCAAATGCTTATCTTGTCAGGGATATGTGATAGAGGTATTTAAGAAAATAAAAAAGAAATATAGTTTTTTATATGGCTATGATCCACATGTGTCTATGATCATATAAATATTCTCAGACTTCACAGCTGGAAACATTAATGTTTATTTTCAGAGATTCCCATCTTGCACTGTTTGCCTGTAATGAACAGTCAACAGGCTTCTCACAATGAATACCTGATCGTGCTGTAAAATTTTACTTACTTGAATGCCCCAGATGGAAATGAACTTTATATTATGAAAAAAAAATGAAAGCACTATAGATCAGATTAGCCATTGATACAAAATGAAGTTTCCCTTACAGGTTTGATAATAATTTACAGTGAAGATCTATGCTACATCAAAGTCATTGCAAGCAGCATGACAAGTTACAGTCATCCGGCAAAGCTTCTTCCTACTCCTGCATTCACACCTGTAAAGTAGTATCAACATGTCACAGGTAGACTCATAGGCAATGAAAAGTCTCCTCTCTACACTTCACTTGAGAGCATCACCAACTAGCTCATCTAAACTGACTACCAAAACCTTCAAAGAAGCATTTATCAGGCAACTCAAAAGAAATTGTCTCCACCTACTAGCAAGTCTATGCAAGAGGACAGCAAAGATGAGTAGAAATCTCCTAGCTTGGTACAGCTATGGACACCTGTTTTCCTGTATTAGAAAGAAACATGTTTTATTTTTAGTAATAAAACAGTAATTATGTTTTGAGGGTCAAGAGAAAGAAATTCCCAATTCACCACCACGGTTCAAGATGAAAACCAACCTAAGCTATAGGAAATACAATGGGCAGCTGCTGAACATGCAGCAGGCACAGGCTGTGTTGAAGTGTGGCTAATAAGGCCAAAGGAATATAGAAATGGCTAATCACCAGATTACATTCATGCTCATAACTTCTACTTATACTTCCAGTTTAGTATACCGTAAATGCCAAAACCAAAGGTGAAGAACAGCAGTCAGAATTAACAAGAACATAAGTGTTACCATTATCCATTCTTGAACAGCCAATCAGTGCATGCTTCCTAAGAGAAATATGAGGAATCCTGGTATAAGCAAGGAGATACCAAACTTGGGTAACCTGAGAAAAACAGAGTAGCATGCACTGTGGTTCAGCAGCCAGAAGAGAACAGAATGAGTCTGATTCTAAACAGGTATTTCTCAAGCATGATGCTAGTTTCAGCATTGTTGGCAGTTCTGTCTTAGAAATTATACAGAAGTTATTTAACAAGATGACATTAAAAAATAAGATACAGGGGGATATTTTGTGCTATGAATTTAAACTACAGCGTCTTAAGAGGGACTGTAAAGTTGAAGGATAAACCTTGCTGTTCCAATTTAATTTCATTATTCCAATCAAGTACTAGAATTAATCTGGAGAACTTGCTAGTGTCAGTTCATAAGTTCTGGGAAAAAGGATAAGCCAAGCTTTTTAAAATAAACATTATCAGGTTGTACACATTGTTCCAGCAGTCCAGCATTTAAGAAAGATTAAGAGTAGCAAACATTGGGCAATCATCGAATAGTTAAGACAACTTTTCAAAGAAGGAAACTACTTCACATAGCTAGCATAAGCAGTACCAGAAAAGAGCAATTTAGTGTTAGAACCTCCCTGTGATAACAGTATTTAAGTAGTTTGGTACAGCATCTTGCAGAAGGAATTATGCTCAGGACCTTGGATTCTTTAAAATCAGATTTACAGGTAATTGAATAAAGCATAACCACTCATACCAAGTGTCAGACCTTTCTCTGGAAAAGTTAATGCCATGTTTTAAAATTGGGATCTTTCTCTTTAGTTGTACTGTAAGTGAATTTGCTCTGGTCGATCTCACATTTCAGGCAGCAAATCAAGTAAGACTGCAGTTTTATGTACCTTTCCAGTTTGTTCCTAGCATTATTTGGGCAAGTTTTAAACATTTGGCTATAACATTTCAATACAAATTAGCCAGAATAATGTAAGGTTTCAGTTTGCAGCTTTAACTTTGCCAAAGTCCCAACTACTTTTGCCTTGTATTTGAACTCTGACTTAAAAGCTGATTGTAATGGTATTGTTATAATCAGCAGAACAGCTTTGCAGAAACATTAGCTATTAGATGGCAAAAGCTTAACAAGATGTGGTTAAACACAAAAAAATAGTGCCTAAGAACCACCACTGAACTACTTCGTACCTCCACTCTGCTGGAGGTGATTATATCTGCATATGCATTTAGATACGCTGGTTAAAGGAATTTAAACAGCAAGCTCTGTTTACTCTGCCATAGTGTTTATAGTTTCAGATTTATTAACTGTCATGCCTCCCACCCCCCTCTTATTCTTACCCAATTTTTTGGCTTGAAATTATCCTGTTCTGGCACATTCAGTAATGCAACATTTCACTTTTCAAGAAAACTCCACGTCTAGAAAAGTAACACAAGTCCCTGGGAAACCCACCTGGTCTCCAGTTTCACTACCAAATGAAAACAGCCTCACTTCACTCAGAGCCAACTGAATCTCAGCCCAGTTCAAAGTAAGCTGGGGCAAATTCAGGCATTTGTATCAAATTTGGACATGGTTTAGCAGACAGAGATTCTGCTTACACAGTACTTCAATGATAGAATGGAGAGCCTGGATTCCCAGTAAGAAAGGGTGGGAATCATGTCAGGACA
This sequence comes from Turnix velox, assembly GCA_013400935.1. Taxonomy (NCBI): domain Eukaryota; kingdom Metazoa; phylum Chordata; class Aves; order Charadriiformes; family Turnicidae; genus Turnix; species Turnix velox. Next base: position 116,521 of record VZTY01004610.1, read on the forward strand.
GAGATTAACAAGGAGAGAATTGCCATCAAACGGATTAGGAATAATGCACATGCTTCCATGCATCCAGAAAGAATACACATAGGTTTTTATTTCTGATACTGGGTTAGTAAGCTTCTAATGTTACAAAGGAAATGGAAAGAAAAATATTAAAGAACTAAAGAAGAAAAAAATATTTCTTAAACAGGCATCCAACGTAGGAAGGGATCAAAAGAGGTCTTTTGGCTAAAAGGATCATCAAGAAAAACTGAACAGAAAACAGCATCTCTTCTCAGCTATATTTAATGAGTAGTGCCACAACACTTAATTAGCCCAAGGCTTGAGAGGATACACAAACCGCTCAAAAGTTCCAATGGAATCCCAGTATACTAAATATCTACCTGCCTATTGCATGTACGATAATAGATAGAATGTTTCGCTATTTGTAAACTGATTCTCTAAGACTTTTATCTTCTTCTGAAATAAGATGAGGATTGCACTCACTTGAATCTCAACTCTGAACTGATTCTCCATCAGGAACCATTTTAAAAACCTAAAGCATTCAGCAGCAGAACTGTTCCATGTTTCCAAATTGCTTCCATCATTCAGCACAATACAAGGACTCCTCTTAAATTAACTGAATAAATAAAGAATTACTTTGAGATACAGAAGACACCCAGACTTTTCAGAAAACGTGATTAGTAAACATTAAAAGCGTTACTTCCTCCCTGAAAAAATCCTATAGTGGGGCTTGTTCCAACAGTTGTTAAGTGAAATTAAAGGCATACAACCCTAATAAATCTTTCTGTTCAAGAAATGGTTCTTAATATATTTAAATGTAAAGTAGTGATAAACATTTTTTGCTACAGAGCTCAAATTTTTCTGGAAAATGTATTTTTTTCCATATAGAAAGTCAAGTTCTCGCTAACTTTTCATACATCAGAGTATCAAAGCCAATCTTAGACACAGAAAATAATAGTAGAAAATTACTACTGTGAGAGATTTTGTATGTTGTTAAAGGTCAAGTTATCTTTCCACAGTTCATAAAAAATGTTTCAATTGCAGTTGCTTGTTCCATTATTCACTTCAATCTTCTAAAAAGACTTTTAAGATCTAATGTCAAAGAACAATACAGCTGAACAACCTATTCCTATTTTTCTTAACTACATATTAATTACACATTCATTCACTAAAAACCTGTAGAATAAAGCAATACATTAGCAATTAGATTCCAGTGGTTTTGAAAGCCACTAGGGAGTTATTTTCTTAATAAATTATTAGAAGAGTAGAGCAAATGCACAAAATACTCTGTCATTACACCAATAGAGGCTAACTTGGAAAAGCTTATCCAACTACTTTGTTCATGTAAAACTGAATATAAATTCCGTTTCAGCTACTTTAATTATAGAAATAGCTGCTATTAATTAAAGACGGCTTGAATTAAAGAAGACTTGAATAAATACCTTTAGTTCTGTATTCAAAATAGTAGTTCAACTGAGAACTACTAATTTTGTGAAACGTGCTATCAGCAGGAACTCTTAGCTCCAGGTTTCTCAGGGTTTGCTGCTTTTTGGGTTTTCTGGGCAGGACGGAAGTGTACTTGTTTTTCGGGGGTTGCATAAGGTAGTGGTGGTTGCTGGTTTTGTTTTTGTTTTGTTGTATTGGCTAGAATTTGTTTCATGATTTGGGCTAGGTTTTCTTTTGCTGCTGTTTTGAGTTTTTTTGTTTTAGACTTTTTTTTCCTTGAGGACTTCGGCAGAATGAAAATCACTTCTAAGAAAAAGTTAGCATCCCATTCATAGACATTCTTTTCTCTGTAACTTATCATGGATCTACGGAGGATAAAAACATACACAAGCATTTGCTAACACTCCATCCACTTCAAGAAGTTTCAGTGGCAGGGATGCTGAGGACCTGATCAAGCTTAGCCGGGAATCATCTTGCACAGGATATAATGAAACATTCTTACATGAACAATTAAAGGATGATTTCATTGAGGGTATGGTTCCTAATAATGGTTCCTTATTCTAGTCAGGTGATAGGGTCTGATTCTTCCAGAATCATAGGATCGTTTTGACTGTAAAAGAACCTTAAGATCAAGTCCAGCCATTACCTGAACATTATTAACTTCACCAGAATTCCTGAAAAGCCCAAATAAAACAAAAACTAGTATACAGCTAAGAGAACAGGACGTTTTCCCAGTAAACATCTAAATTTTAGAAGAAATACCTCTTCTGCCCAGATATGCAGAAACACTGCCAGAACAAATGCATTTGCTCTCCACGCTAAAAATACACCACAGTGCCAATGGGTGAAAAGTTGTGTTCTCTTAATTCACCTGTTTTCCAAACACAGGCTTTTTAAAATATGCTTAAGGTACCCAGGAATCATATGAAAAATCAATCTGAGGCTCAGAGCACTGCAGAAGGAAAAAAACAACAAAAGCTAAATACTTTTTCAAGGTCCCTAAAAGTCAACATCACTAAAAGCAAATATAAATTTTAGCTTTTACAGAGCACAGCAGCTGATTTCACTGCATTTCTGCAAAATTCAAAGTGCAAACATATAAAAGAACATATTCAGAGGTATTTCAGCACTGAACTGCTCTGCTAAAAATGTGTTTTGCTTCAGCCCTAATCCTTGTATTTTATAGAAACCAAGAAATAAATTACAACCCATACATGGAGCTCATACCTGTGCTCTCATCTTAAAGTTGCTTCTGGATTCCCATTTAACATGAAATACATATGAAATGCAAACAGTATTAATATTTTGTTTGAAAAACAGTCACAATAATATGGATCATTCAGCCTGGACATAACACTTCACTCTCCACAGGTAAGTGTTAGAAGACAGCTCCCTGATCAAGGTAAGCCCATACAAAAACATGCAGTCTAATCTTCTAAATCAAGTTTTAGACCATAATATTCCAGCTGAGACCATGTCTAGCAAATTGCACTTAAATGGCCCACAAAAATTCATTTAGTCTTTCACTTGCCAGAAGACCAGTGGGGGGTAGCAAAAACTCTTGTGTTCTCAAGTTTCTAACTGTCATTGATAAATGGGGCAAAGAATCACAGGCAATGTCTGAGGCTGGAAAAGAAGTAAAAGGCAGCATATATTCAAAGCTTTATCCTCAGAAGATGAGACAGTGTGGAGGCATCAGTGTCCATACATATGCCCAAAGTCTAATGTGCTTCTTTCTGAGATAAGCTGTATCTAAACTAACATTCCCTGCAGCATATTCTGAGATTTACAGAGACAGACATCTGGGTTTTGCCACCTGTACTTCACTGAAGTACAGAAAGCAAAAGTCACAGTGAGGACGACTTAACCGTGGACTGGACTTCAGTTTCTGCATCAGTACAGTCTCACCTTTGCATCCCTTGTGCATCACTGGTATCACAAATTTGAATTTTAGAAGACATGATCTGCCAGCTAATGTCTGCATTCCACTAAGCGATGGAACCAGGGTAGTACTTAGCTCTCCTGTACATCACTAAGTGAAGGTGGTTTTGCTAAGAATACTAACCCATTGAGTGTTCTTCTCTGGTAGAGAATGTGCTGTTACAGAAAAAGTATTGTCCTACAACTCTACAGATGCTCTTAACTACCAGTGTGAAGTAGCATAAAATACTTGGGCTACAGCTGCATCTCCCACTCCCAAGAAAGAACTTCACTGATGTTGCCTTAACAGCTTATCTTGTCTGAAATAGCACATGAGCCACTTCAAGCACTTTGTCCCCATTTTTTGTAGTTATCCTGTGGAGTATCCTGGTTTGAGGCAAAACAGAACCAGTTTACAGCTTAATAATTTTACTTTGCAGGTAAGCTTCTTCTAAGTTAATTTTGAAATCAGCGCTAGTTTAGTTCCTTTTAAAGTCATAAGCTTCTCTCCTTCCTCTTCTTTGAGAGAGATGTGGGGAGAGCATCTCTTGTTCATTTTCAGTGGCCAGTCCAGGCCAAATCATGAACAGAAATATTAGAGCATTGAAACCTGAGAAACAATTATTGCAGTAGGCAAGAAGATTATGGATCATTTGACTGTTCAAGCTGAAGGCAAGGTAACACCATGACATCTTTTTGCAGTCCTTGGGAATCTAGTCCTGCCTAAGAAGTACTTTAAATGACTGATGTTCTGCTGAAGAGCACCATAGAGCTTGAATTAATCATTCCCACAGGTATCCCTTCTAGTTGTTTCATCAATTCAGCTTCAACATGTATTGTGTCAACTGCCTTACAGAAACAGAAAAGACATGAATAAACTGGGTCAGTTTGCAAATCTGGAAAGCAGAAGCTATGAATAGCCTTCAACCTCAAACAAATTCTACACTCTTCACAGAGCAGGGCACACAAATTCAGCTGCCAAGAGGAATTGAAGAGAAGCAAAAAAGCTGTCTTATTTGTTCAGTTAACATCAGTCACATGTCAATAAAAGTGAAGAAACCTTCACCTGTAATCTTTCATAGTCTTTCCCACTCCATACCTAGGATGCATACATACATCTCACCACACGTCACTCACTCATAGCACAGCACACACTGCTATTAGTTTACAATACAGGACTAAAACAAAAGGGCAAACCCAGAGCTTTCTGCCCTTGCAATAAAATAGTCTCATGATGATCAGTCCCTGGAATGGGCAGTTCCTACTACATCATGGCCAAATACTAGACCATGGAGTGCTATAAGGGTAAACTTATCTAACAGTTATAAAATATTATGTAAACACCCCCAAAGAAAAGACCTAACTGCCCCTGCTTGTGCAGTGCCTAATACAATCAAGCTCCTGTTTTTAGCTGGATCCTAAATACTACCTTGTAATTGAACAGTATAAAAACACTCATATTGCAGAAGATGAGTCTTTCTGTTCAGCTGAAACATGCTGTGCATAAATCTGCTGTAGGTGGGAAAGAGGTAGCATTAGTAAGAAAATCCAGACATATACCCAGACATTGATAAATGTGCCTTCCAGTAATTGCCTTTTCTTTTTTCCATCAATCCCTGATTTTCCCTTCTGTGCCTCTGCTCTTGCTTGCCTGCATAGAACTCTTAATGCTCCCTGGTTATGACATTCAAAATATCTGACACATTATACAGCAATTCACATTAAGACAATTTGTATTGAACTGATCCACATTAGTAACTCAGCAGAATAACTTGGTAGGAAGATAGTAGTAGCACAAGCCTGAGGACAAGACTACTGCTGTCAAATCACATTCTTCAAGGGCACGGGAAGACTGGGCTCACATATTAAATTGCCTCCAAGTATGGAAAGCGTAACTCCACTGTTCTGAAATCTTCCTGAGTCTGCACAAGGATTTATAAAAATGTATCTTTGACTACAGTGTCTTCTGACCTGTACATAAACCTCATTCACTGAAATCTTCACCACTGGTTTGAGCTGATTATTAAAGTCAGCATTGGTATTGACTCTACAATAGGCTAAATTAGTAAAGGGTTGTTTTGCACCTTATTTAATTTGAAAACAAGTTAAAAAAATCTGACTGAAGTAAATCAGGAATTTAAAGGAACTGCTAAGTACTGACGTTAGTTTCCAGTATTCCTTAGTGATTTGGTTTTTGTTTTGCTTTTTTTCTCCTGTCATTCATAAAAATTAAATGCTTTTATGCATTTGTAAATTTATGTCTTGGCAATTTACCTCCTCCAGATAATTCAAAACCTTTTAATCTAAGGCTTAGAGAAACCAGTCTTTGTCATGATTCAAAAGTGACAGATCTTCATTCTTGATTTGGGATTATGCTTGCCTAACTATACCCTTGTGATTTATATGGTTATCCATTACTTACATGAACTGCTTTTACTCTAAAGATTTTAAAGTCAGACTTGCCGAAGTAAAACTATTGAAAGTCTGTGGTTTATTATAAGCATACAAAAATCAAGCCAGGATGAGAGCTCATAACCTAATTTTTGACAACAGAATTCTAACAAATCAGAGTTACTAATTGATAAGAAACACAAGAAACTAATTATGACATAGTTGAGCAGAAATTCTAGTTAAAGCATATAAAATTATTTTTTTAAATGCTTTCAGCACAAATAATTGAACTGCATATAGATTCAATTATTTTCTTTTAAGCCCTTGAAGACAGTTTTGCAAAATACAGGGCTAATATACTATCATTTAACAGAGCACATCTAATCACATACAAGGCAGCATGTCTCTGTTCATAGACCGATTCACTGTATTCATATTCACTGTATGAATACTGACACATAAAACATCTTACACTTACCATTAAAAATCCTGTTACAGATGATCCTATAGTCCAGTAACTGCACATGAGGTGCACTGATCTAATTTTCAGCTCTTTCAGCTTTTTTCAAAAGCTACACTTTTGAAAACTTGGCAAGAGCAACTCACATTCTCATGGTATTTGTAGTATGAAAGCAAGAGGTTGAAATTTAACCAATAATCTATGTCAAAGAGCTTCCATTAAAGACGTTCTTCAACAAAAAGTTCAAAATCCTGAATACAAAAGCCTTTACTGAAAAAGTAGCACACTTACTCAAAACCCTCTACATTTCTGTCCTGCAGAAGCATCTTAAATCCTTTGTCACAAACTTAAATCAGAAACTATAGCAGGTAGGAGTACAAATCATACAGGAAGTAGAACTGGTTTTTAATTTCTAGTACACTGATTGTACTGTATACAGAAGGAATGAGGAGAAGGAGGGATTTCTTCCCTGAAAACAGATAGGATCATGGAAACAGCTAGATCAGGATGGGGGGGGTCTGACCTAAATAACTAGTACCAGCTGCCTACCTTCGCTGGTAGCTGCATTCTTCTGGGTTTTGGTGGGCGTGTGATCTGTACTTGAACTCACGTCGGATGAGATGCTTGAGCTGCCTTTGCCTGCAAAGGGAGAAAGAGGTGGAGAGAGTTAGAGGGAGTGAGAGGCTACATGAGTATTAACAGTGAAATAGAAAGACCTGCATAACAGAACCTGGAACAACTCCAGAAAGCTTTAAAATAAATTTATATTAGCTGATGTTCATTCTGTACATACTAGGGTAGGAGTTAACTGCATTATAATTTACAACATGTGTCTTCACTTTTACTAAGGCTGCAATCAGCCTACTGTGTCAAGGTAGCTCTTATTACATTTGCTAAGCTCTGTTGCAAATGAAAAGTTTGTCATTAACAACATAATGAGAATTTCCATGATCACTTTTCTCATTCAAATAGCTCATATACAGATCAAGACAAAGGGATGCTGAACCTCATCAGCAAAAAGGGTTAAATGAAAAATCCATTAAACAAGTGTAGATTTCTGATTTATCTTTTCATATCATGTATTCAAGTCATTTGGGCCACATAAAAAAGAAAGCAAGGTATCCGTTTCCTCCTGTACCATGCTCACTGCTTGATGTAATAATATACCATCTTAAAACTGACTACTATGGTTGCTGCTCTTTACCTTGCATTTTTAACTGTAAATAAGATCCAATGTATATTTCTTTTTTAAGTTTGTTTCTTAAGGCTTTTAAATGCATTTCCTACACCAATCCTCCCAGACCTACTTTTGGGATGTTAAACAAGGTACAAATTACCAACAGAAGAAATCTAAATACAAAGAAAAATTAAATAGATACCACAGAGAAGCAGAAGGGGCTAAACAAAAATTGTCTCTTTCTTTACCTGTAAGGATTTATGAATCACTCATTTATCTTTCCCTTTGCTCACTCTACTCAACCTCAGTAACTACTAACAAGGAATACATTCTGCTCTGCAGCAGGAGACAGATCAAACACCAATAACTCAGATAATTCTAGAGAGAGGAAAGGTAATGAATGCCATTACTGTTTAAGTATTTTTCTATCCCCACAAAACAGGGCATGGGTGAAGCCTTTAAAAACTATGTTAGCTTTCGCACCAAAAGATAGACCGCATGCAGAAAGCTAGTTGACACCATGTTTCTGTCATTTGAATAAAGCTATAATCACAGGAATGCTACTAAGAGACTTTTGTGATCTGCGATTTCAATCAAACATTCCTTGGGGGTCTGGGTTGCAGTCTGCCTGGTTTTCATAATATTCAGATGTAAGGAGGAGGTCTGCTTTTTAAAGGTGCCACAACAGAACGAGGATTTAAGTCTTAATGGGAAATGACTGGAGAATGTGCAAATGTAGGTTGCTTCACAACCAAAGTACTGCTACTTAATCCGTCAGCCAGCCCTAGAGAGTAATTTTCCACATAAAGTTGCTTAAGTTAACATGCTTAGACTAGAGAGGTGATTGTGGAGTGAAAGGATATTAAAAAGGCCAGAAGGAAGCAAAAAATAGATGGCAATGGCTAGCAGTTGGGAGGGGTAAAGAGAAGAAAAAAAAGTGCACTTCCAGTAGTTCACTAACCACTTTTTACATTCCTTTAAAGAGTATCTCTAGAATATCACTTCAGTCACTCTCAACCTGTGACATGAGTTGGAGTAATGGACTGCAGTCTTTATAGACTTCCCCAAAATAGCACACCAGCCTAGGCAACTAGGGTTGTAGTAAAAGAAACACAGATCAGAAAAGAGAAGGATAAATACAAAATGCTCTTTCCCAGGAAAAGCCCAGACAACTCTGAACACCTACAATAGCTGATAATTAAATCATTAATGACAGGAGAACTATTTATATGGTATTGACACTATTAAAAACTCTTCACGTACCAATCACTGCAACTGCAGAGGCAGAAAAACCTCCAAGGAGTATAGGCACTCTAATAGATTAATAGAAAGAAAAAACAGCAAAAAAAAAATCTGGGAAAAAAATATTTCCTTTAAGTGAATAAACAGGATTTCCTCTAAAAAATAAAAACCTCTTTTTTTGGGGGAAAAGGAAGCCAGTGATATCAAACAACTGTTTGCTGGTTATCTGTGGCATAGGTTGTTTTTGCAAAGTGAATGGCTACATACCTTCCCCATTAAAATCAATAATATTTCCATTTACACACCATACAAACAAGCTTCTAAGAACACAACAGAAATACTTTACCCACTGTAGAGTGTTACCTTCCAGTACAACCAGTAACTATTTACAATTTACTATGCTATTTACAATTCCATGCCTCTGCAGAAACTGAAATGCCAGATATAAGTCTAGATACTTAACATTTTAATCTACTGGAACTTGAAATTTTTAGCTCCTTATGAAAATTTATAATTAGAAATTTAGAAAAAAGAATCCACGGTGGTTAGTGCTTTGGTTGAATATACCAAAGAGTTTCCAGAGAAGGGCCATGAAGATGAATGAAACTTGGAAGAGCATGTCTCCAAAGAGGCTAGGCTGAGACATCTGAGACTGTTCACCCTGGAGAAGGCTTAGAGATCTTACAAACATATACAAATAAAATCATAGAATGGTTTGGGTGGGAAGGGACCTTAAGGATAATCTAATTATAACCCCGCTGCCATGGGCAGGGACATCTCCCACTAGACCATGTTGCTCAATGTCTCACCCAACCTGGCCTGAAACACTTCCACGAAGGTGGCATCCACAACCTCTCAGGGCAACCTGAGTTTCTTTCTTATATCCAGCCTAAATCTACTAAATCAAGGGAGCCAGGCACTCTCCAGTGGTGCCCAGTAACAGGACAAGAGGAAATGATGATGTTGGATGGCGAGGCTGTGGAGTCTCCCACTTTGGAGACACTCAAAACTTAAGCAACCTGCTTTTGTTGACTCCACTTTGAGCACTGAGGTGTGACCAGATTGTCCCTCTTCTCATAATTTTACAGTGCACAATTTTACATAGCTCTGAGAGAACAGCGTTTTTTGGACCAGTGAGCTATGCTAATCTTCAAGTGATTTCAGAGCTTCTATACAAATTCACTATACAACTGCCTTTCCCACTGATTATACATTTTTTACCACGTCTTCATTTGTTTACATCTAACAGTAAAAACTCAATAGTAAAGCTCTATGTCTTACTACACAATTCACTACAGTCACAAAAACAGTTTCCAAAGATGTTGTCTTTTCCCCTTAGGCAGCTTATCTTAAACTCTTTAAGGAGACAGATGCATTAGTAATGAATAACAGCAAAAGTAGTTACCTTCTATGATCCCTAACATACACTAAGTTGAACACTCAGAACTGAAAAGACATGAAAGAAAGCAGGCCTGTCATCCACTGTTCACTCTCTGGAAATCACATCAAGAAAAGCCTAAACTCAGCTGTTTAAGCAGATATTCCAGGTTAGAGGAGACACCAGCCTGTCCTCAAGTTAGAAACCACTCAATTCTATAGAGAAGCCTTATGCCATGCTATGTATTTGGTGCCCACAAAGTAATTTCAGGAAGTGTCATGCAAGCCAAAGGAAAGAAGGCAAGTTATGATTTCATACATAGGACTGGAGCTGGCAAACCCTAAGGAAGCAGCATAAATTACAAGGTCTTTCACAATCACCTGAGATCACCCGAGTTAGGGCTCATCTGCAGTACTTTTCCCTGGGCATTGTGTACCTAATAAACCATGTAAATTCAAGGACTGACAATGCCACTGGAAAGCTTGGTGTGCAGTATAACATTGGTCTTAAGAGATCAGTTCATTGCTAGAGCAAATAAAAGCATGGCACATTTTTCTCTAGCTCAACTTGCTATAGTCTAGAGTTTCCTTCATGGATTCAACTGTTTTTTGTTTCAAAGCCAAAAGTAGCAAGCCAAAAGAAAGAAAACTGCACTATGGTAGTAGGAAGATACAATAGAAGAAAGCAGATTTCCTACAATACTACATAATTCACAGCAGAATTGAAGGTAGCATTGACTTCACCACACCTGCAAAGAATCACACAGCTACACAGTTGCAATTCAAATCACATCTCTGACCTTCTGAAGAAGGAAGAGTATGGATATTTTTTTCCATATACTAGTGCCAAAACTTTACAATAGAAACAAGATTCCAGCCATCTTACCTAGTAAATTATTTCCTACACTTTTTATTTTGATCCTGCTGGAAAGAAAATTAGAATAAGGCAAGCATGAAACAAACTTCCCGTGAACACAGTCTCTTCCTCGTTGTAGCCCAAGGAACTTTTATAATCATGGATATCTTTGTCCTCAACAGCCCTATAGTTCTATTAAATTTACCTGGTCTCTTTTAGAGTCATTACTATTAAAATAATGTGTTCCATTTTCTTTTTATCAGAACAAATGCCTATACTAATAAAGAGATGCTACAGACTATCCAATGAAACATTTTAATCAAAGGCTGTGAATGGAACTGGGTGGTCTTAACTCCATATTTTAATATTGCTGCAGAAAAGTAGCACATTTTCTGAGCTGCTTGTATAGCTAGTTACAATCTTTTCCAAAAAAACATACCAATGTCTTCAAACACCTCTAATATTGATTTCCAGGCTGTGAAAAGCCTTCAGGACAGAAGTAAGACACAAGTGTGCCACACACAAAGGGCATCTTAGCCAAATGGAAGCATTTGATAAACACTGGGAAGGAAACAGAATGAACCAGTGTGAAAAGAAGACTTTGGACTCTGCCAGTCATACTCTCGTTGACAAAGGAAGGCATCATAATTCACTGTTTGCCATGATGAAGCGAAACTTTAGACAAAATGTCAAAACAGAAAACCAAACCATAGTAATTCAACAAAAAGAAATTAAAAAAAAATTAAATCAAACAGAAAAAAGGAGTAAAGTCCAGAAAAATAAGAGATATGAATCCTTTAGTTGTCCAAAAGCATTATATTGCAATGAGTTTGATGTAAGAGGTCTAAAATTTTCTTAAGCCATCAATTCTTGTACAAATTACATTAGTCAGAATCAACTTCTAGACATGATCAGGCACAAACATATGGCTTTTCTACCAGATGATCATTATTTTCTTTTATATCTTTAATAAGGCTTTCTTTTTAAAAATCAAATATATGCCAACAACATCAAGAAGAAATCTGGGAAGAAACTAATCCAAACCTCAAGCATCAAAGATCATGCAAGAGGAAAGAAAAATCTTTTTTTCCTCCTGTTTCCATGACACACATTATCCTGGTCCAACTCTCCAAAACCTCAAACATATCTTTTTACAATCTGCACCTCCAGAGACCACAGACTCCTACTATATTTCTAAGTATCCCTCCGGAAATCAGCAGCCCACTGCAATACTGGAGGATATATGGCATCCTTTAAAGGGACAATATATCAATTTGTAGAGCCAAAGTAAAAGCAAAGCTGGACTACACACTTCGGACAATCATTCTCCCTGGACTTCCCATTTCTACCAATGGAAATTATATGCTGTAAAAATGGGTTTCCATTTTTTAACTCTTAACTACTGAGCAAACCACCAATGATCTAACATTGAAATTACCTACCTACAAGTGTTGTCACTCATTGAACTGCTTTCATGATGAGTTATATATTAATTTAAAAGCCCACATCTCCTAGGAATTTGTACCAGGTTCAGGTGACCAGTATTGGCCATGAAAAGCTGCTGGCAGTCCCGGGGGTGAAGGGCCAGGCACAGCTGGTTTCAGCCACCTCCAAGCCCATCTCAACGGGCTGCACCACAGCAAGTTGCAATAAGCTCTTGTAAAACAAAGCTGTAATATCCAAAGCAGTGAGGATGGGTTTACAATTCTGATGCAAATATGACTCTAGAAGTTATGGAAGTATAGTGGTCTTATCACTATACTGCAAAATGTTTGGAAAAATTTCACAATTCAGGCCTGGGATTGAATTTTTCCGGACTGTTTAGCAGAATGCTATTTATTGCTAGCAAGGTGAGCCTATTCAGAAAGGCTGGACTTAAAACATAAAGCTTAAGTAAGACTATCTGTATAGACACAGCTTGTACTTGCTGTGCTATACTGGAGGCAGATTTGATTCACTGAGTTTGTATTTGGGACATCCAGAACTCACATCTTGGTGTCCAACAGCTCAACTGTTATTTCAGAATGGCAAAAGACTTTAGGTGATACTGTGTGAAGACTAAAGAAGGGGAAGGGCATGTATTTTATTTTTCCCCAAGAAACCAGTGTCCCTCCCCCATGAAACAGTTGATGTTGATCTCTTTACTAGAGAATTTCAACACAAAAGAGTTGAACATTCAGTTAGGCTTTGTTAAACAAGATATACTAAATGTGACTTAAAGTCACCAGCATTTTGCAAGATGGTAGGTACATCCTGGGGTTTATAAAGCAATTTATACTGCAAGGGCATGTATCACTGCTGAGTTCATAAAGTAATAATGTGTCATAAACTACTCTGGTCCATGGCCTCTGAGGTCTTTGAAGCAGCCTGTATGCTGGGAGGCAATGGTAGTTTGCAGTCAAACTTCACACCCACTCCAAGTGTGAAGGTCTACATTTGAAACACTAGTAAAAGCCCATGAAGAATTTAGTCTACAAGATAGATATTATATAAGTAATGCTGCTTGAGAAGGAAAGAACATAAGTACATTTCTTATTTGAATGTGAAATGAGAAAACAAGATGAGAAATCCTCTTTTTATTACCTAACAGGACTGGTGTGTGTCATGGCTAAGTTTTAAAATACAGCCCCTCACTGAAACAGCCTGGCCTGCACTGCAAAAGCAGATCCTATTCTGTAGCTTTCTCTGCTGCAGAAAAAAGAAAATAAAACTTTGGCATGGCTACCAAACAAGGAATTTTCTGAGAAACTCAATATTGAGCTTCTTCCAGTCTCCAGTGTGTTTTAAGAAATGTTTTTACTCAAGATACAATGTTCTAAAGTTTAGTTAAAAACTGTGCTTCCTCAGTATATGCTGCTTAATGTTAACCCCACTATTTTAATCCAACAGTTGTAAATAATTATTAAAACCAACATAAGAAATTAATAAACACAATTAAGCCAGAACAAAACAAAAACCCTTTTTTGGCTTTATACTGTCTTTTAGAATGTAATTTCATTGCAAGGCTCTCCACTAATGACTGCTTCAAATTTGCTTTTCCCTAATTGCACTAAAATTTAACTTAAATTCTAATCCTTTGTATCCAGTAAAAGCAATGGCTATTCAGATCAACATCAAACATAAATTGGTAGAGACTTTACCTCATGCTACTACATAAGACATGCCAGTGAGTGGAAGCAGCCAGAGAGGATGAACTCCAGTATAGAGTCTGAAGTGGGTTAGTATAGGTCTGAGCTTTATTAAGTGGTAATATACTGTCCAGAAGTTTGTCTTCCACAAATCTGTATTTAGATTTCCCCAAACTGGCCCCAGAATTTGACCACGAAAGGTTAATATTAAGCTTGCATTATTAATTTTAATGTTCATTTCACTTAAAGCACAGAAGTTACGATGTTTTCAGTGATCATTTTCATACATTTATTAGAACTCCATCCAGTGCAATCACAAAAATGCAAAAACTCAATTACTGTCCCACTGTGTTCACAGTCAAAAGTAGTCAAGGCTCGGGTGTCTTGCTTACAGCTTATACGATACCATCAATCTCATAGATGAGAGTTTTAGTTGGCACTTAAATTGAATTGTAACTGCTGCTCATGCAAAATCTTTTCTTGAATGCAGAGTTTAGTCCCAATGCCTCTTGTCTCTAAACAAAGGGAAATGTAAAAAGCAAAGTTACGCAGTCAATCTGGGGACACAACTCCACCTGCTCATTTATTATGAGGAGGATCCAAAGCAAACCTTGATCCTAATCTACTTCCCAGCTCTCAACCCATGTCCCATAGTTAACTTCTGCCTCTTCTATTGAAATCTTACAGCACACTACTCTGTTAACTTCACCAGACCTTTCCCTGACAGGCTAAGCTTCCACTAGGCTCTGCTCTGAACTTCAACTTGTGGACTTGGTTCTTAGCATAATTAGTTTGCAGAGCACCACTTAGGAAAGGTTGACATGCAAAGGCAAATTCAACTTCAACTTACCAAACAAGCACAAAAGCAGCACAGAGCATGAAAACAAGTAGTATGATACCTGTCAAGTTTGCCTATAGAAATCTCTCCACCCAAATCGGAGCATCCACAAAAATCTAAAAATTTTTGGATCTCCAAAAATTCTTCCATGATACCGGTATTCCCACAGCCTACTTTTAGCCCAAATCTATCCAAGTTAGGATACCATGCTGAAAACCTGGAGCTGTTTCTACTAAAACAGTTCTAATTTCCTGGTACAAGATGAGATTGTTACAAGAAGATGTAGAATAGATCACTGAATCTGATTTTAAAAGTAATTCCTTTTTTCCCCTCAATCTTAGTTCTGAGTTGGATCAGCAAATTAAATAGATTCTTCATGTAACTGCATGACTACTAAATCGGGGCCAGTGGAAGGAGAACAAACACAAAGCTGGAGATGGCTGCTGCAGTGGTGTTGGGGCAGCAGCATTTTTGGCATGGCATATAGCAACACCACAATCACCAACATCACAATAGCTGCCAAATTTCCAGTTGGAATTAAGCAGCTATCAACATTCAAAGTCAACAACAAAAAGGTAAGGAAGTAAAATATTTTTTACTAAGACAGCATAGAAACAAAGCACTCTGGTCCAAACATACACTGTGAAAAGCAATGTGAAAATTTTTCACATGCCAATATAAATCTGAAAGCTTAAGATGACTTTCTAAAGTAAAGAAGAAGAAAGGAACCCAATGGCTAAGAAACAACAAAGATCACTTCACTTCTTTAGATTAGCACAGTCATTTCCAGCTCCCCTCCAGGGGGAGGGGAGAAATGAAAGTGGCTGACTCAAGGATATAAGTAAAAGGAAACTTTGAAACATTCTGGAATTACAAAATTAAACATAAGTTTTGTGGAAAAGGGTATACAGTCATATAAACTGATACTTTAAAGGCAATTAAAAGGAGAGAATATGCACACTTAAGAAACACACCTCCATTTTTTGTACTGACCGTTAGGTTTGGCAAAGTTACAAGCCACATACCAGAAGGTTCAGAAAACCAAACTATCCAGCGCACGTAACTGAATTGAAAACAAGCATATGAAATTGAAAACAAGAATGTAAAAGTGGTTACCAAAAAAACCTGAATAAAGCCAAAGCTTCACACTGTACATTAGACAATTAACTTTGAATTTCACAGAATTCAGAGAAGAAAAGAGGAAGGAACCTAATGAACCTCTAATGCTGCAGTAAGCACAAGATGTTTGTCAATTTTATCAAGAAAAACACCCTAAAACTTACCCCAAAAAACTGTACCTGCCACATTTAAATACAGCGGATGTATTTGTGACCATAACAGTCCAAACATTCTCTAGCTCAGGATGGCTTCTAGGAACCAAAAGGTATACCAGGATAAAGTTAGTAGTCTGATGTGATGTTCTGGATGACACTTCAGCCTCCCCCCTACCTTCCCACAGCCCAGTACCCCATTTAATTTCAACTTCCCATGCCCATCACTACCTACCACAGCAACATCAGAGAAAGGCTACTCTCCATCTCCCTACTGCTCTGCTCACAATGATACTTGTTGATTTATTAATGCTAAGTTTCCTACTCATCTCATCACCTGTATATAGGTGGGGGATAAAGGACACGATGCCTGCACTGATATCCTGTCATTTGAGAGCAGATCTTCACCACACTTACTGCAGTGCCATATGAGCACCCAGAATCTCTCATTGTGATCTCAGTAAATCTCTACTTCTTGATCCCACTTTAAAATAGATTAGTTATTTTTTTATCAATATTGCTTAATTAAAAACAAGCCACACTAAAGAAATTTCTCCAAAAAAAATTCTCCAAAATGATCCATAAAAAACCACTGTTGAGCTTTGTAGGAACTGACCGAGTTGTTAGGAGTCCAGAGAGTGCATGTAAAATCGTACAACTGCCTATGGCAATGTACCAGCAACAATCACAGAAGAAGTGGCTTATTATCTCAAAAACATATCATCAAGAATTGAAGAATTGGTGCCATGGGAATGAAACCAGAAATCAAAGAGGATTTCTAGTCAACTGTTCTAGGTTAATAGAAAACACAGATCAGACTCTGTGTTCAACAGACTAAGATGCAATCAAGCTCCTTTTATTTGTCCTTGCACAAACTTCCACTAAATTATTAATTTTTCTATCGTTCAGAAACTGACTACACTACCTGTGCAGTGCAATGAAGAGACATGGCTGTATTGCTCTATTCAAGGATTAGCACCTTACTCCTTATGACTGCGAAAGATACGATTTGATGAACCAAATGAAATCAGACTGCAGAACTGCAGCCTCTCTGGCAGACCCATTAGGCCAGACTACCCAAGCATGAGTGAGTACTTTTGTCACTGAACAAAATACAATTCAACTTTTCCCAGCACTTTCAGCCTTCTTTGGTTAGCTTCATTTTGCTAAAAGCAGTCATCGCTGCTAACTCACTTCTGAGAACTAATGACTCTGGCTCTGTGACCACAATAGGTCTGACAAGAAACATTCTCAAAGCAAAGGCAACTTCCAAGCAAGAAGTAAAGAAATACGACTATTTAGCATTCTGGGATGTTATTTTGCATCCTTCTTCATCTGCTCCACCCTCTCTGAAGATTTCTAGCATCTAAGTTTACTAAAATTTACAAGTAAGGCTGTAAACTAGTAAGGCTGGTAAGGTTTTGCTCGCAGTCAGAGCAAGCCTGGACCTTTGTATGCAAAAGTGGAGCATGAAGCAGACAAGTCATGACCTGGGAACTGAAATGCAGTTGAGCATTTGCTCCCACTCCCTCTTTTTTGAAATATCTTGGCTAGTGCCATTTGGCACCTGTCATATCTAAGAACTTCCTCAACTAGTAAGCAACTACTTTTGTAGTTGTAAGGAATAGCAAGTTGCATTGAATTTCCAGGGAAGCATATAGTTTACATGAGCCAGAGGGAAACACCTGCATCTCTCTGGTTTTAGTATGGCCAATGGCTGTGTATCAAATCAAAACATGGCTGATGTCAGAGAGACACAGGTGCAGGAAGCTTGCTCCAGTGTTCATTTCCACAATATCCTTTTAAAGGCACTGCTTATCCTTTGTTAACTACACTTAGGAGAGCTGCTAACTGCTCATGTGATTTTTTTTTTCCCTAACATATGTTTTAACCAAATGCCACTATAAAATTACAGCATGCCATGGCCAAGAGCCTGACTTACTCCTCTTAAAATTTAGTCTTTAGAAACCATCTGTACTGTGACAGTAAGGAGCAATACTGCTTGCCCAGCCCCATTAAAAGTTTTGCTGATTTATATCATTCTCCACCACATTAATCAGTGCTACATTCAGTGAAAACCACTGTTCTAACACAGAAAAGGCCAGGTCTCAAGATACTGTCCTAACAATTCACTAGTATGCAGTGAGCTGAAATGCAAAAACAATTCCATGCATCAGGGAATAATTGCCAATGGAACATGTGTCAATACCAAAACAAAAGCACCCATTTACTAAAGTTGACTTCTCCAAATCTATACAAAATACAGGAGTAGTAATGATCTGAGTAATTCCTCGGGAACCCCTTACCTTCATTTAAAAAAATCCAAGCCTGACATTGTTCTACACATTGGTACAAGCCCTATAGCAACAGGAAGACCATCACAGTCCTACACTAGCCTGGAACAATCAAGCCCACTAACTCTGTCCAGGGAGGGCAATGAGCACTTGGATTGTGTCCTAGTGTAGCAGCAGTCCCTGCCACTATTACCCTCCCTTCAGCCACTGCCTCACTTGCACCAGTTTTAAGCAAAACACTGAGAGTGGATCACATCCTCACAAAATATGCAAAAATCTGCTCAGGCCAGCTCCATTTTAAAACAATTACATATTCATCTCAAACACTCTACCAGAGGACTTGAGAAGGCAAGATTACTTAAAATCATCCACATCTGTTTTTTTCATTGGCTGCTGCTGCTTTTGACTAAGGTGGTGACATGCTTTATTAGATGTTACTCTCTCAAAGCATCACCAGTGTCAATCTGTAGAAGGAGGCAGAGGAAGTGAAGAATACATGATAAACTTATCCTGTGCCTGTTGAAAACAAGTGCAAATAAATGGAAAAAGTTGGGCAGCAGAGGTGAGGTGATATAAACAAGATTTCCTAATTTAAAAAAAACCAAAACAAACTGAACAGATCTCTGTACTAATGGTATGATCATTAGTACATACCCCTGAAATAAATAAAAATCTACCAAAATGAAGTAACTGTATGAAGATAACTGAGAAGAATTTTAGACAATAACACCACCATCCTTTTTTTCCTAAAAAGGTTCCCTCTGCAACTGTTTTACTAGACACAGCACACAAGATACCTGCATGGCACAACTAGTAAGTAATAGTTAAGCCAAACAATAAATGCTGCTTGAATAGGTCCATGCTGACTTGAAAACTCAGGCTTTTTTCAGCATATAAATGCACATAGGCAGACATATACAATCAAGAAATGTAACAGCACTTCCATTTCTAGGATCACTTCAAAAACAGAAATTGCACAATACAACAACTGTACCAGTATCATTTCCTCGAAATCCATGATTCCTATTTCAGATGTCATTGAATACTCATAGCAAACTTTCCCACTGGTGATATCTTAAGATATCTTGACCTTTTCCTTTCTAATACCGAACACTTCTTACTAAAGTGAAAAGGTTTCATTTGAGACACAATAGTAAAATTCAGCCTCAGCTACCATAAAACCTGAAGCCATAGAGACAACGTATTTGTTAATGAAAAATCCATCACTATGTAAAACTACCTCCATTTCAAGGAGATAAATTTCAGCCTCAGCTTTCATTACTTTACTTCATTCACAATAGCGCAAATTAACCTTCCTTGAGCATTTTGGCAGTTTCCCTTTCCAAAACAGGCACCACAGAGGAAAAAGTCCCCAAAAATAAACAACATCTTGCATTCACATTGCTTGCACATTTTATTTTAAAAGTCAATATAATAAAGCTATCCAAAGGTAATAGTTCACACAAGGGAGGTATACCTGGTTAATACAGACTACATGGTGGTTTACTGTACCCATCCTGTCTGTTGGTGCACTGGAACAAAACAGCCAAATACCACTTTAACAGCTTTCTATTCCAACTATTACCTACTGACATCCACTGGCACCTCCCCAATATGCCTTTCAAGCTAATGAAATCTCTTATGACTCAAACAGTCTGCCAGTACATAGATTAATATCTATCAACTTAACTGGTATTAAAAACTTTGTTTGCTTAAATATGTCTTTCTATATCCATCTGACTCATTCAGCACCCGAGACAAGCTCTGAAGGACTAAGATTTTATTCCATTGCTGCAGTCCAGCAGCAGAAACCAACCAACCCAATCAATGTTTAAATTCCAGAATAGCCCAGGGAAATATTTTTTGCCTTTTGTGCTCAAGAGAAGGCAGTTAATCTTCTAATTTTCACTGAAAGAGCAGTAAAGAATATAAGTCTTTCTGCAAGTTGATCAAGTACCCACCGCAGTGGGTAAAACAAACTGCCAAGTGACATACAACAGAATCCTTGCAAAGGAATGCAGGGTCTCGATACACACTATCTTCTACCATGATTTATTTTTTTAACAAAGTTGCAAAAATCAGGGGATAAAGTAGGTGGTCGTGTCAATCTCCTCTACTAACAAGTCTGCACTGATATGGAGCACTGAACTAGCCTGAATTTTATGACAGCACTGTCAAAAATCCACAAAAGTATCAGCAACTTATGGATGAATGAGCTGCATGCTTGAAAATAACTACTTGCTACTTCTCCTGAACAGGCAAAAGGAAGAGATTCAGTTCACTGAAAACTGCAGAGAACTGCAGATGAGCTTGTTTGCTCCCCATCTATTTGTTCCCTTTTGGGCCCTGTTCAAACTAGAAGAACAGCCTTTGGAGAGCATGATCTCCAGAGTGCATCAGGTTTCTTATTTACACTGACTTCAGTCAGAGTTTGCCTATGGAGAATGTTTTAGTTACATCATGCTGGAATTTGTCAACATTCCTGGCATGTAAGTGAACAGCCACTTTTTGAAGTGCAGCCCTACTGTAGTAGGGCAGACCAAGGTACATGAAGGCTTTATGATGTGCTTCATAACAGCTCTTCCCCTATAGCCCAGTCCTGACTTTGTGAGCAGTCCTACTCTAATAGCAAAGTAACATTTCAGATCACAGGGTGCCTAAAATTAAGCTACAGGGGTTGATCTACATTCAGGAATGCAAAAGTCACATTTTCCAAAAAACAACTGAACCTGTAACCAACTTCAGACAAATGAAAGTGGTACAGCTAGGATAAGGAAAAGGTGGTCTAAGTCCGTCCAAACTTCCTTGTCCTGTGAGAAAAATTGTTTCGTTAGGCATTTATAAGTATAAGGCCCAGTAGAAAGATAAAATACCAAGCCTGTCTGAAATCTTTTAAGCATTTTTACCTAGAAAGTGACCTTTTCCCCTTTTTACCCCATGTTCCAGAGAAAGGCTTTTCCCCACATTGTAACAGAGTAAAGAACTCTTGCTTTAATATAGAATCCCTACTGCTGCTGCCAGGTCCAGAAGATAATTTTAAAACTTCACTCCTGTGATCTAGCATTGCAGCTTCAAGTTCCAGGATTTTTTATACTTGACTGATTAATATCTGTCTGAACATTTGTAGAAGAACCAAGGATGACTATTCACAAGCACATACAGAGAAAGCACATCCACCCAGAACATCTGTTTTACCTCTGGGAGATAAGAGATGTTTCTAGTTTCAGAATCATGAACAAAACAGTCTTAAAGGAAGTCTGCACAGAAGGTAGAGTTCCCACTTTCTTCAAGCCCTCTAACAGAAGTTCTGGTTTAATTCAACATCATCATTCTGGTCTTCTAAATAGAATCTTCTAGACAGGTTCTAACATTCTTCCACCAAAAATACTTCCTCTGACTTAAAGCAGCCTTTCCCCTGCCTTCAGTTATACATCATGCCATGCTGATAATCCACAGTCAGTTCAGACTCAAGCAATAGAGTCTTGAGCCTTTTCTTTGCTACCTCAAATCAGCAAGATGCCCACTAAATATTTTAGTGCAACAATCTACCTGCACTACTCAGTATTTTGCACTACTGATTTCATGACAGATCTTTTCCACTCCACAAAGTTCTCACTGTAGTATAGTATAGTCCTTTTGCAGCTGAGATGTTTCTCATTCACAAATCATAGAAACTCAAATTACAAATTACATTGAAGGCTACACAAGGGTATCTGTATAGAAGTGAAAACTTGCAATTCATGATAAATTGATTGCTTGGCAGAACTGCTTCAGAAACTGTACTAATAAGCTAGAGCTCTGTATCATACTTGTAAATACTGGGGTTCATGTAATTTCATTTATTATCATCCTTATCTTGAAGCAATACCATATGAAAAAAAAAAAAAGAGGAGCAAGCATGTCTACTCATAAATAGTTCATGTTATCGTAATTGTGCAACAATCTGGGGAAACAGCAACAACTTATTAACAGGGCTTATCATAGACTGCTGGCTGGTATCACAAATAGTAGAGGTCTTAAACAGCCTAGACAGACTGCTTCATCTGTGCTGGTGCAGATAATTTGGACAGAACACTTACTATAGAAGTAATCCTCAACATACGGTCAGTCCATCTAAAAGAAGGTGTAAGCAAGCAGAAAACAAAAAGAATTTATATGATTTTTGGTTTAAAAAAAGGTTTTTTTGATTTTACTTTGATTTTCTCTTGACAGGACATTCTGAATGCCTGCTTGGAAAACTTTGTGAAGGCCCAGTCACACTGGAAAATACAGTTGTATGTACTTACCCTGACATTTTCCATATTTTTCTTTGATGTTTTCTATTTGTGTATAAAGCAAGAATCACATCTTACTACTAGATTTTTAGAATTTATCTTGACACTTCCCAACATGGCTTTTACTAAAACTTTTTTAATTTATTTTTTTTTAATTAATCAATGAAACCAGATGCTTTCACTTTGCATAATGATCTAACACCTAACTAAGAGGTAATTCTGGACATATAGAAGCAATTACATGATGAACATCTAAAATTCAACCAATGCTTGTAGATAAAAAACTACTCAGGCCCAAGTTTCCTTACACTTTCACAGAACAAGTTCCCTTGAAGTGGGTTTCCCCCACTGGATCACCTATTACAGCTGCTTGCTAATTACAAGTAGGGAATGCCAGGGAGTGCAGAACAGTCAGTGTTCACAGGTCTTGGTTACTCTATCTAACACAGATCATTAACACGACTCCCCAGCGTGGGAAGCAGAGACATGTTGACTTGCCTGCAGGTATTTGACACCCAGCTACCAGGAGATGCTACTGCCAATAGACATAACACAGGAACTAACGGGGCAATAATGAGAATATTCCTTTAAGAAGAGGAATAGATGGTTATAGTGAAGTACCTAAGATATTCAGGGTACTTAGCTTTCTTCTTTTAACAGCAAAATTCAGGAGAGAGCAATAGTCCTCATTAGGTCTAAAGAGAAATAAGACTTAATTATTTAAGTCATATTAGTTAGCCATAACTAACAGACATTTCTTTAGAAATGGTGCATTCCCCCTTGTGAACCTCAGTCCTGCATTGCAGGAAATACTTGCCATACAAAAAAAAAAAAACAAACCACAAACCAGAATTCAGGAAGAAAATGTCTAAGCAGGATTAGATAATTACTAAGAGAGACACACAAGTTACGCAGCTTTGAGTCAGCGCAGTTATCAAGCTACAAAATCTGCTTTTTTGCAGGATTAAGCCAATAACCAGGTAGTAAATGTGTCCATTTGCCTGTCTTCTACCCTTACTAAAGATAGATCCCACAACTCTATTCTCAAAACCCCAGAACAGCTTCAAGTCCTTAAAGGAATTCTTCAGAAGTTATTTTAAATTTATAAGCCAGATCAATTTTAAAACCTTTGATGAAGAAGCTATGTCCATTACTGACAACTTCTATTGGGGGCGAGAGTCTCAGTTTGGTCAATTATACTAGCAATAAATGAATTCTCTAAAGGTACTTTACCTGATCTGAGGAAAGCATCAGAAACTACACTTGAAAGTACCCTTTTTCCAGGATAGGCCAAACTAAACTAGAGAGCTTACAGTTATACTTAGCTGCTAGATTAGTCTGACAATAAGTTCACCCTCAGTTTTAAAAAGATAGTCTCATTGTCCTGAAGTAGACACCTAGAAGAACAAGCTAACAGCAGACAGAGCCACTCTCAGCAAAAGCTGTCCCAGCTGAATCCATCAAGTCCAAGTCAGGGCTTGGAAGGACAGAAGACCCATGTGATACAAGCAAAGCTACAGGGAAGAAGGTGTTTCAGAGTAAGATGAACTCAAGTAATGATACACTTCAAAGCTTTTACAGTAAAAATGTTTTATAAAACCCATCTCTTATTGAGAGCTATTGAAAACAGATGAACAATAAAAATGCTTATGGAGGAAAAATAAAAAGCTTGGAAAAAGGCAGCTTTGTCTCTTACGGTCCATAAATCTGAGAGTTAGGGGTGTACTGTATGTGTGACAAAATTGAATTTTCAGAACTCTAGAAGGGTCCTTTGTCACTGAAAGCAAACTCATGTAGTTTCAATTAGTTTTCTCATCCAGAGAGCAGCAGTTCATAAAACACAGTTAATATGTTGTCATGCAAAAAGGCTGCACTTATTGAGTACAGCTAGAAAAGCAGCACACAGCAAGGAAAAAAAAAAGTAATCAGACTTAGCCTCTCTAATGAAACCTCTCACATTGCTGCTCCTCTGAGGCTCAACCGCAAGGTGTCAGAAAAAAACATTTTCAGGTAACTGCAGTGATGCATCATCACAATACAGAGGATGTAATTTTTAAACAGAAAAAAGTAACTGCAGCTTTTTACTGTAGTATTTCAGATAAGGAGCATTGAAGCCCTAACAAGAAAGGCACAGCCACATACGTCTCATTCCTGCTTCAGTCATGTCGCTAAAATTAAAAAAAATCCCAAACACCTACCTTACATGCTCTATTACATAACTCTTCATGCAATCCCATTAAACTACTATTTCTTTGGAATTCACTATGGGTTACTGTGGAGAATAGAACACCAGACTACTGGCATCTCATGTTTAAGACAATACACACATATCAGGCTCTCTACAAAGGTACT
Organism: Turnix velox; assembly: GCA_013400935.1. Classification (NCBI taxonomy): domain Eukaryota; kingdom Metazoa; phylum Chordata; class Aves; order Charadriiformes; family Turnicidae; genus Turnix; species Turnix velox. Next base: position 141,544 of record VZTY01004610.1, read on the forward strand.
TCCAGGAACATTTTTTCAGAAGGAGCAGTTTTGCTCATACAGCCCTTCTCTTATAACTGCTGCATCTGCCACCTGTTGATAACTGACAATGAGACTTAAATTAAAATAATGAATTAGTGGACACACAGAGAATCATTACACAAACTCTGAACTCTCGCCTTTGAGAGATGAGAGATGACCTGTACAGTCCATATATAACATTTCTTAGGATAAGATCAAAGCAGTAGTAATAAACTCCATAACATAAATAGAACAGCATAGGCAGAGCCTCTTTGATGGAAACCCATGCAAAAGACTATTGTTCTGAAGAACAAGCACTTAGACACTCGACAGGTACAGAAGGGAAATGGTCCCTCAGCAGCCCTCTCTACCAGGTCAGGTACACATTTTGGGTTAGCAGAAAGCACATCAATGAATCCCAAGGAATCAATTACCATTTGATATTAGTGTCCACCACAAATAAAGACATCCAAGTCTAAACAGAATTTTTACATCACATATGCAAGCAGCATTTCAAGACAGAAGTGGTACTTTCCTACAAATGAGGCATAAAGTATTTTGCAACTTCTATTTTATTGTCACTAAACATTTAAAATAGCAGCAACTCTAGTCTGTTTACTATGGCCAAATGCCCATATTTTATATATAAGTGTGTTGGTTTTTTTCATGCATCTGTTTAACCTAAAGACTGGACAGCCTAGGCTGCAAGAAAACAGAAGGCAGAGTATGCAAATCCCTTTGCCTTGAGGAGATAGGACTTGCAATCCTGGCAGGTCATTTATTTTTACAATAACCTAGGTAAAGTCTTTCCAGGACTAGTGAATTCCAATTAGTTGATGTAGTATAGAATCATCCAGTAATTTACAACAACTTCGACACAGCTTTCCCCTCTCCGCTTTCCTGGAATGAAGGAGCCCTGATACAGTTCTGCCACTAGATTTATCAGAAATGTGCAACAGTGACCCAGTGGGCAGCAAAGCCCGGTTCCGCCACTCCTAAATTTTCCTTTGCTTCAGAGGCGTTTGCTGGCCACTATAATTTAGTTTGCCTTTCTTATTTCCTGTGCCTCTCACAGACAATAAACAGAAATATTCCAGACATTACTTTTTGTCTGGATCCCAAGAACCATTTTCAAAACAACACAAGCACTTGCAGTGCTCTCATATTCCTCCTCAAACTACAGAGTAGAAGAGAAATACTTATACTCCTCTGAGGAGACAACTGTGCTACTGAGGAAGAATAACTTCTTAGCCACTTTATGATTTCCTCAAAAGGGATTATGAAGTGTAGGGGAAAATTCTTCACAATGTTAGGCACTTCTGGACAGGCTAAACCACACCAGCACAGAAGAAAAACATTACCTGAGCTGTAAAAGATCAGCAGTTGCAGGCAGCCAACCATCTCCACATGGGAGCATGCCTAAGGTTTTTGTTGCTTTGAAGACATCCACTGAATGATGAGGAGATGATGTCAGACTTTACAAGAGGGCAGAAAGGCAATTGGATTAACAGTGAATCCAAGGATCAGAGACAACCAAAGATGTTGTCTCTCAGAAAACAAAGTGAATCCAGATCCATCTTAGATTGATGTTTGCCTTCCGCTGCAGAGAGACAATTTGAGAAGCAGCTCATGAAGGAACAATATCAAATTTCACCCAAAATTACAAACTTAAATTCCTTTGGCAGCTTTTGGATGGATTCCTTACCTGTTCTGTTTTCTGCTTCGTTCAACCATTCAAAGAAAATTTTTCTCCTAATCTTAAGTGTTCCAATACACACAAATTCAGGAACATCTTGGTTCACTAGACGATTCTCTAGTGAAACAGTATCAAGAATCCTAGGGCTGGAAGGGACCATGAAAGGCCATCTAGTCTAACCCCCCTGCCATGAGCAGGGACATCCCGCACTAGATCAGGTTGCTCAGAGCTTCAGCAAACCCAGACCTTGTCTCCAGAGATGGGGCCTCCACCACCTCTCTGGGCAACCTGTTCCATTGCCTCTCCACTCTCATGGTGAAAAATTTTTCCTAACCTAAACCTATTCTGCATTAGTTGAAAAACATTGCTCCTCATCTTTTAGTTACATGCCCTGGCAAATAGTCCCCTCCAGCTTTCCTGTAAGCCCCCTTCAGGTACTGGTAGGCCACTGTGAGGTCTCCCCACAGCCTTCTCCAGGCTGAACAGCCCCAGCTCCCTCAGCCTGTCTTCACAAAAATCATCCTCGTGACCTTCCTCTGGACCCTCTCCAATAGTTTCATGCCCTTCTTACGCTGAGGGTTCCAGAGCTCATCACAGTATTCCAGGTGGGGTCTCATGAGAGCAAGAGCAAAGGGATTCTCAAGAATCACTTCACTTGACACGCTGGCCGCAGCTTTGCTGATGCAGCCCAGAATGCATAGTTTCTAGGCTGTGAGCATATGCTGTTAGCTCAAGTCCAGCTTCTCACCCACCAATACTCCCAAGTCCTTCTCCACCAGACTGCTCTCTATCACATCCCCTGTACCAGTACTGAGGATTGGCCCAGCTCAGGTGCAGCACCCTGAACTTGGCCTTGTTGAACTTCATGAGGTTTGCACCTCTCCAGCTTGTCCAGGTCCCTCTGAATGACCATTATGTTCCTCCAGTGTGTGAATTGCATCACTCAGCTTGGCATCTTCTGCAAACTTGCTGAGGATACACTCAAAGATAAAAGTAGATCAACCTGCTATCTATAAGGTGTTCATACAAAGGATGTTTTTATTATTTTAAGACAAGTTTCTACTGGATACCTGCTGGTATCTATCTACCTGGGTACTTTGACCTGCTTGTATGGTCTAGGAAAGATTTTTGTTTTAATCTTCTACATACACACACTTTACCATTGCAACTCTGTCCTTTCAGGTGTATGACTAAAGAGTCTAGAATATGTACTTGAGATTAAATCGGATTTTTTCTGAAATCTGACTTTCTACAGTGGAGAAATAGATATACACAGAATTCCTCACATTAGAACAGTAAAACAAGCTTGGAAGAAGTAATCTTCATCTTCAAATCTACTTAGAAGTACTTATTTTTAAAGTAGGAGAGAAGTAGTGAGACTGTTTTGTTATTTTTAGTTCTGACATCCACTGCTACCAACTCCCCTAAAATGCCATTTGATTTGAATAGCAATAGTCTGCATTGTCAACACACAACCATGCTTATGGGGACAGAAAGGAGATAGCAGATAGCAAAGAAAAAAAAAACCAAAACACATTTCTCATAGACACTATAGAACCTCAAACAGGTTCTTGCAAGAAACATGGGCAAGAAACTTGGCACTTTTTTTGTCCTCAGGAAAGGTAGAACTCTAAGGAGATAGAATTGCGAGGGATTAATGGACAACTGGAAAAAGCTGAGTGTGAATATCACTGAGCAGCATTACACTATTATCATACAGTTTCTGGAGAGCATGCCAAATCAAAGAGAATTAGATGTCTATGAAAAACCTGAGAATCCTTTGCATTTGTCCTTGAGTTCTCAGATAGCTTATCCTGTACCTCCAACACTGCTATAAATGCAAAGATCCAAAGCAGATTTGTGTATCAGCAAACAGACTTGCAGACTTTCCTCACAAAGCTGCCCAGTGAGCAAGTATCATCACTTCAACCCTTGGAAAATATGCAATTTGTTCAACTGACGAAGAAAAACTTGGAAGATTGTGTTCTACCAACTCAGTAAGGATTTCGTCCATACGCTGCTTGCTACCCATAAGCAAGCATCTACAGAGTTAAAGCAAGAGAGTGTGTAGACTTTTCTTCTCTCAAGTGCATAGTTGGAGATCCATCCTTGGCTAAAAAATACTTCTTAAGTTTTCAGAATCCTTCACTATTTGCCTTTTATTTCCTCAAAACCATGGATGGCTAGGCTAGCATCAGAAGCAAAACAGTTATCAGCATGACTCAGTTCACAAAATGACCAAGTTCTGTTTCCTGCCTACCATGTTCCTTTCAGCCAAGTGCCAATACCTCAATTAGGAAGAAAATTGAGGAAAACATGGGTAGGATTAATTGGCCCTTAAAAGGTACACACAGACAAACCACACAACCATTAAAAGCCAATTCTGCTATGTGAAAGGCTCTTCTGTCTGACTAGACTTGTTCTGGTTTAGATTCTAATCCTGCGGAAGCCAAACTTCACTTTCTAGGAATGTTTTTGCTCATGTAGAGACTTAATGAAGAAACCCTACACTGCAACGAAGGACAGAGCTGGGGGAAGGGCAGGAGGAGATCTTATTTGCAGAAAGACATGAATTTCTTTTCTATAGAAAACAAGGCCTGGCAAAATGAAAGCAGGAAACCCAAAAAGGAACAGGTCTGCAACATTCACTTGTGTCCAAGTTCTGCTGCCAACATTTTCTCCTGTGCTCAGAAACAGTAAGCGATAAGGTGACTCAATTCCACTTCATTAACTGACCCACAACTAGAGAAATGTGTTCCATTTTTAAAGTGATGAACAGTGGCTCCAGTTAGGTCTCAGTGAGAGAAATATAGCTTTATGTACCATGCACTTTCATCATGAGAAGAAAATAACATAATTACCAAAGGCTAAATCACAGTAGTCCAATCAATAAATTCCTGGACAACCTGTAAGACCATTCACAGTTGGGTAACTTGAGAAAAGCTATCTTGCATACAGCTCCTGGAAACCAGAGTACAAGCAGAAAAAAAAAAATTAGTAATTGTGGGAGAGGAAGTCTCTCGTTCACCTTTGTTCCAGCAGTTCCTGGCAAGAGAAATAAATAACCACAACAAGCATTCATGTTTCTCCATGAAGGCAACCACACAGTGCAACAAAGGGTACACCCGCAGGGGAATAAAGAGCAATAATTTCCCAAGAGAAATGAAAACATAAGCAAAACATTCTGCTCATGCCACATAAGTGCCAAAGAAAACTTCATAGTGGACTATGTTGCATAGTCTTCATATACAAATGGAAAGAAAAACTGTTTTTAAAAAGTCACCCCTAAAATCTTTTATGCTTCAACTTTTTAATCTATGTTCTGATTCCCCATCTGTCATAGAGCTGATTATGTCACAGGGCACTTAACCTTCCATCTTTTTAGAAAGTTACTCCCCATCCTACCCACAAGGTATAGTCAACATGTGAAGATACTAAAATTAAATTTAAATTCCATTGCCAAGTAAAATGTAATAATACCCAAAACACTTTGTATTGTACATGGCTTTAGTTTTAAATGGAAGATTCTGAACTAAGAAGAATCCACTAGTACTTCAGAGCATCAAAAATTAACCAGGTCACCTGGTAACGATTGGGTTTTGTTTTCATAAGAATACCTTAGATAATTTTGTTTCACTATTTCACTCATGAAAAATAAGCTGTTTCTTCTGAACCTGAATATTAACCTATCCCTTGCAAAGTAATTTAAATGGAAGATTTAAGTCCTTTTTGGTTCAATTCTAGAATGCACGTAAAAAAGAAAAACTTTACACCAGGAGAATATGGATTACTGTCAAGTATTGTTAACACTCACAACTATAGGTATTGGAGAACTGCGGAAATTATTTCCTACCATGATTAACACAAATACAGTATCTTCATTAATGAAAGCAGCAATATCCATCTTCTATGAGACTCAAAAAACAAGTGATCCTGGGCTAGAAGTTCCTTTTGAAACATGCAAAAATCCACTGAAGAAATTATTCATAAAAGCACAGACCATTTATGCTGCCAGAAACAGCAACAAAAAAAAAAAAAAAAAATCAACCTAGAGCCAGATTCTACCACCACAACTCTTAGGAGGTTTCTTCTATTTTGTCTGTTTTCTGCCAAGAGAAAGCACAGTCACTGAGAAAGAGTGGTTTTCTTTACACAGTAGAAATTAAGGCATTTTTTAAAAACCTTAATAATGTAAGTTAAAAATAAATTATAGCTTAAAAACTGAAAACCAGCTGTAGTCACAACTTTACAGAGCAGCATTTAGACATACTCAACTACTGTAAGATAGCCTTAATGCTTGCCAGGACTTGCTACAATTGAACTCTATCTCTTTGGAGAGCCTAGTAGTACCTTCTGTAAACAAAAGCAACCAGTAGAAGTACAGCAGGAGCAAGATAGTGAACATTTAAACAAACTGTACAGACACAATTTCATACAACTTGATGAGAGGCTCTTCTGAGGGCTGAGTGATCTGGCAAATGCCATGGCAAGGTCACTTTTAATTTTCTTAGAAAGGTCACGGCAATCAAGAGGGGTTCTTGGCAACTGGACAAAAGTAAAAATCACCACTATCTTAAAGAAGGGTGCCACAGGCAAGTTGGATTAGAGATCTCCAGAGATGTCACTGCCAGTTTGGGTTTGCATTCTTCAGGGTCTAAAGCAGACATCAAGATAGGGCCAGGAGTTGACTGGAAAATCTCATAATGGAATTTTACTGCCTGATCTTTGGGTATTTCAGAACAAGAATGGAATTCCTCAGCAAGAGGATCTGCATTAAGAGCTCCTATCTTCTCAGATGCTGATAAAAACAGATGAGGACCTTCAAGCTCTTTGGCCACAAGAGGGTATAATCAAACACAAACTTAAGAAGATCAGCTACTAGATCTTCTTGACATATAAGAGCATATTGTTCATTTCAATTTAATGCTAGCATGGCTAACTGAAATTGAAATCCTTCTGCTCTGAGGCTTTCACTCTATTAGTAAATCCTAAAGTTCCAAAAATTCTAAAAGCATGAGTTGTAGTTGAATAATATCAACAATTTTCACTACATATTTCAGCCATAGCTTATTGTTTCCATCAACTTAGTTTAAAACAAAAAAGCTATGTTGATGTCACAAGCAACTTCCTTATAGACTGTCAGAGAAAAGGCAAATGGAATACAGAGAGTAGAAATACATTTTACTAGGTACTAACAGCTGTTGCCTTTTGTTTTGCACTCCTGTGGTGAGCTAGATTAAGTACTACCACTATTGCACCACTGACAAAACAACATTTCATGAGTACCATATGAAACTCCCAGATTCATGCACCTTCTGTTCATCAGTACTCATAATAGCTTTCCTGTCTCTTAAGGGTAGGATTTAAAGGTAATATTTATTCTTTAATGAATCATTGAACAAGTTCAGAAAAATACACCTCCAAGTTTTTCTATTCTATGCAATCACAGTTACACAGAAAGAGGATTTGCACAATCTGGCAAAAAACATGGTATCAGAGCCTTAAATAGATGGTTCATTTCCCCATAATACATACAAAAGAATAAAAGCCTGAGTGCTCCACAAACCAACAAGATCACACACATACTATGACAACCAGACTTGATCCAAATTCTCCTTTCACTGTCCAACAAGCCCGGATGACTCTCTCAAGAGGTTCTTCCTAGTTATCCATCATTGATACTACGTGCTTCTGGCTTCTGCATTTTCTTGCCTTAAAAAAAATATCTGACCTCCTAACTGCTCCTACAATATCATCTGAAAATTTCATTACTGTTTTTACGGGAACAAGAAAGGAAATTGAGGAAGATGGTTTTTTTAAAAAATAGATTAACTGAAAAGAAAATTAAAACACCTTTCTCCAAGTTCATATGCTGTTTGGAAAGATTTCAGTATAGTATTCCTGCACCTATTACACGCGTTTGTTCACAAATACTCAAGAAAGAAAGTATCACATTATCTAAGATGCTGATGCAACAAATTTATGTATTGAAGATAGGAATTTCGCAATTCAAAACATGGATATGATAGAGAGCTTCATGGCTTTTTTTCCTCCAAGAAGAGACTTTGAAAGGCACTATTGAGTTGAAAAGACATGTAGTTAGACATCTGCCATCATATCCTTGCTGTGATAGTCAGCATGATAGTACAGTACTTAAGTTGGAGCTGAGTATTCTGGTCAGACTGTGCTACTAAAGCTTTCCAAAGACTTAAATAAGCATTTGTACAAACAGGAAGCCTTAAAACAAGGGTTTCAAACTGGTATGGTAGACGAAACACATATCGGGAAAAAAAAATAAAAATCACTCAATATTTTTTTCTCCACAGTTACTTGTTTAAGGCAGGGGTCACTAAAGTGTGTAGGGTAAAGATATCAACTTTGCCAAGAAATTATTATTGTTAAATTTGGCTACTAGCATGGAGTTGTAATCTTTTTCTTAAATATCTATTCAAATGCAGACAATTCAAATCTTTAACGCAGTACTTGAAATTGTGCCTGTTTCAGACTTTTCTACAGTCTATGTAGCACAACCACAACAGCAAGTTTTCAAACCTAAAATCTTGTTTGTTTTTGCTTTAGAACTTCTTGGAGTAAAGATGCTTACTTTAGCCAATATGGAGACCTTAATAATACCTTGAGAAGAAGGACATGGTTGCTGTTGAGCTCTCCTTCTGTATGGAGACATCTACAGACACAGATACTAAGTGGCAAGCATATAAAATGTGACCTAAGATAATAAAGACTTCTTGAACGATCTTACAGGATAATATTAAGATGACAGCACCTCTTCTATGCTTCAAATTCTCCAAGAAGGTCTCGCATAAAACTGTCCTTCCTGGGATATCTATGCTAGAAGACATACAGGTAGACTTGTAATTAAGAGAAGGAGACAGAACTAACAGCTTTTGTCCTTCAGATCATCTACAAAACTACTAGGACTCAAACACAACCCAAGTATCAGAGTCCTGCAGCATGTCTATCTTGTCACAATTCAGTCATCCACATTCCCACAGTGTTGCACATTTCTTTACAAACTGGGAACACACTCTACCAACAGCCCATCACTCATGGTTCAAGCTTTGAGGGTTCTTACTCAATGAAATAGTTGTCCTAATTTAGCAAAGCACACATCTTTTGTTAATGAGTACAAGCATTGTTGACTACAAAACAAAGCACAGAAATAAACTGCTTGTGCATTTCCACCTTCAGATATCATCCACTGCCTCCTGCCATTCACCCTCCTAACACAAACAAGACCCACAAAGAAGCAAATCAATTCCTGGTTAGGAACTGTTTGCAGAAGTGAAAAGTCCTGAAGTAACCAAAGGACCAAAAAAGCCAGAAAAAAGTTCTACAAGGAGGTAGGTTTAAAAGCGGGTAGCCAATTCTGAATACACGTTATTGTTTTCCCACAAGTACTGATACAGTATCAACTTCGGCTTGAGTTTTATGAAGTCCAGTTTGGTAGAAGAATATTCTTTACAGAAAACAAAAATATAGTTTCAGTTTAAGAAAGTTCCCAAAGCAATCTCATTTCCTTCTCTATATGCAAGGAGTGGGTAAAAGACAGCCTAGGATGTGCAAGTCCTGGACTCCTACTACTTTGGCTAGAAAGAAGATCTGTAAGCCTTCCATGTTGTGCATCACCAGCACCGAAGTTTATTCAGGCCTCTGACTAGCAACCATTTTCTTTTTTTAAATGTATTTTTTATAATAATAAGATTAAGAACATCCAGTTACTTTTGCACAGGGCTGAAGCAATGATCCATGCCAAAGGTAACTCTTTAGAGTACAGTTAGTCAATATCTATTAACAAAAGAGGGATAAGAGACTCTACCTTCCCCTAGAAGCCCTTTTTGAAGTGCTTATTTAATCACTTGTTTAATAAATAACTTGCATGAGGCAATGAGTTACTGTCTAGGAAGCTACAGATTTAAGGAGCTGATAATGTTAAGTCTCCCACAAATACATTACTTTGTGTATATATACACACATCTCTGCTTGAACACACTTAAAGGTAGTGTTGTTTGTTGTCAGGTTTTTCAAAGAAAGAAAATACTGTATTATGATCAAAAGAAGCACAGCAACTCAGTTAACTGCAGGATACGACACTCCTCCTCCCCCTGCCATGTGATCTGAACAACAAGAAGCAACATAAAGCACTGAGCTTACAGTATATTCATTCTTTGGAGACAAATTAAATAAGCACATAAACACAAAAAATCCTTTTACATCACTTTATATAAAAAAAAAAATATAAAGCAGCATTAATGAAGGTTCCTTTTGGTTAGGAACAGTTGGCCACCATCAGTGCAAATACACTTTAAAATCAACATTACTGGAAACATTGACATTTTCAAAGCTGCTACCTTTCCTATCCCAACCTAGCTGCTAAGAGGCAAGTCTCAACTCCCTGAATGCAGCAGACCGAAACCCAGCTACAGGTAAAATGAAAAAGCTAACCCTGGCCGAACATCAGAAAGCAGAACACAATGACATAAGTAAGCTCAACACAAGAAGGGCCACTGAGCACCATAATATTTACAGCAGTCCTATGGAAGGTGTCCTATGAAGGTTCAATTGCAGTTACTTTGCACTGGGGAGGGGTATTGAAATACGACAAGCCAAGCCAGGACATAAAGAATTATCCAAGAAGAGCAAGACATAGATCACCTGGAAAATGATCAGAGCAGTAAGCTAGTCACTGGTAAAGGTTATAGGCTAAGCTTCATGTTTAACACTTCAGACAGTGACATGTAAATGGAATTTTGACGCCAAAACAAAGTGCGAATAAGCTGCAAGACTTAGAAACCTAACTTGATGTTAGGTACTTAACTTGATGAGACTCTCCACTTGATTCTGGGAATTTCAAGGGGCAGGAAAAACAACCAAACCAAAACAGCAGAATGAAAAACTGCCTTGGCTGATGAAGATGTAGTGCACAGAGAAGATACCTCAGGGGGAGGTAGGGGGTATCATAATCTTGTAATTAAATAATTCAATAAGAAATAGTTTACTGTCTTTTCTATTCCCTTCACAACCATTAAAATTTCTTGTGAGGCTTCACAGCCTCCAACAACCACTGATAAACTATTCTGATTTCACTCTTTAAATAGAATGTCTTATACATTACTAATACTATTTCTCCAGTGCAAGACCACCACGTTATGTTCATTTTCAGACATGTCATAAAAACCACATGTGAAGTTAATCTACCAACACTTTGCAGGGAAACAAATCCTAACATGTGCAAAAGTCCTGTTATTTAGAACTTTTGGATTTCAAAGATTTCCACATATGATATCACAAGTTGAAAGAACACTCATTGAACTACCAGATACCGAATCAAAGACAGCATTCAAAAGGAGTTTCTGTCTCCAACAGCACCTTCAAGAAAGAGGAGACAAGTATGAAATCTTAGGTGTATAAAGCAGATCTTAACTATTTTTCTTGCTGCAGGGAGGGATTTAGAGAGAGAAATCTATTTCAAAACAAATAGACCTACCTATTTGGCCACAGTGCTATAGGCTAGCAATCCCTAGAAAACTGGTGCTACCATAGAGCTGTTCACACACAGCCATAGTTAAAAGTCCACCTTCATGAACCATGTTGCCTGTGCTTTGTGGCATCTACATCCCATCACATTGGCAGGTTCATGCACTGGCACTTACATTAGCAGGACACTGGGATCTACACAGGTATGCTCGTTCCAACTAGCTTGTGAATAATAAATGCCCTCCAGAAAAGTTTGGAGAAGCGATGTTTTCAAAACCAGAACCAAGTTAAAATTATTAGCAAAAAATTTCCATTTAAACCAAATTAAGCTCTCAAACTTAAAAAAAAAAAGATACCCAAAAAAACCAACAAACCCACTATTCCACCCATTATGGAATGATGTTGATCACCTTGCCTAACCTGTTGTTTCATCTGTCTCTCCCTTACCATCCTCCATTCTCCACAGCCACAGCTTTCATGATGCATTTTAGCTGATCAACCAGAGCTACCGCATTCTGTCACTAACCCTCTCTAGAACAACTTCTTGGAGGAGAAGTGGCAAGAGATACCCAAAGGAAGTTTTATCAACTGTAGCAATGTGTACAGTTGACTCATTAAAAGGCCTAAATATTGGTATTGTCAAAATATTGTACCATTATTTAGCTGCTTGCATTTGCATTTTCAGGTCTCACAACTTAATGGAATTGCTTGGGAAGAAAAGTTATGACTATTTTACAATGCAGCCATTCCATCTCAATGCTATGGCTTCCTTTTGTATGCAAGAACCAGACTGGTCTTCTGGTTCACATTGAAAAGACAATTTCCTTATAAAACAGAAAGGTGTGGGTTTTTTCTGTCCTCTCTCATGGATGCAAAATTGTCTCGAGTAGTAAGATGGATGCCTTTCAGTCACCTTTTCCCAGAGAAAGTAAGGGCAGGCCAGCTGCTACCCACTCCAACAGCAGGCTCTATTGCCAGCCCCCAACTGGCTTTGTGCCCAGCACACATAAGGTTATTCTGCACAGAACTGTCATAGAAATAATGTGCAGCAAAGTATAAACAGCAACAGCCTAGATGTCCAATGAACTCAGCAATAGTTAGAGGCAATATACTGCATTTCATCCTCCTTGTTTGTGGGGATGAACAGTCTTGTTTGGCCAGCTGCAGTTCTCTTCAGCAACACATGGTAACAAAGGTCCTTGAAACCTGATTTTTGATAGCTTCTACAAAAAAGGCTGCTCCTGCTATCAGACATGCTGTAGACAATCAAGCAAAGAGGTAAATCAAAGAGAGCAAGGCAAATGATTTATCCTTAATGCAAGAAAGTGAAGGACAGCAATATGCACTCTTGCTAAGGCAACTGATGATTCATTTCCACTGCACATGTGCAAGCCTTACAAGAATTTCTCCATCAACAAATAGATTTTTCACTCCAGAGATCTATTATGTCCAGTGGCACCATTCAATCATGACTGCTGGAACACATTCAGAAAGACTAAAGTTTCAACATTTCAGTCAGAATCTAAGCCACAAATCTCAAGCTCCATATTTTTCTAGGCAAACAAGATTCGAGAAATCATGTCCCTTCTAGAAAGATTTTATTCAGCCTTTTAAAATGTAAGAAAACAAACTTGTATTTAATAACTTACTATTCAAAAGATAAACGCTTGTAGATAAAACCTGATGTATGAGATTGTTTTTAATGAGTGTTGTGATCATATTCCATCAGCATGACATGATTTTTCAGAGAAGCAATTTCATTCACATTTAAATTTCATTCAGAACAAATTTTAGCATGTCTGAGAAAACTAGATTTATGAAGAGCCGATAAACTGTAAGTTGCCAGCAATAAGTCACAGAACTCTCTTAATAACCTAATTTAAACTCCGTGAACATCTAACTCAGCTGTCTTCTACTCAAAGCCCTGGACAAGCAAAAAACAAAAAAAGAAACAAAGGCAGTACAGTGCGGTTTGTATGATTAGTCACAACAGCTTTCAACATGTGCCCAAGATTATTATATTCTGTGCATAAATCTTGAGAAATTTGTTCAGTAGAAGTGTGACAATGCACTCAAAATGTAACTTCCTTGTACTTAGTACTAGAGATTATCTAGTGGGGTGTGGGTTTTTTTTTGTTTTGGGGGTTTTTTGGGGGAGTTTTGTTTGATTTTTTTTTTTTACAGTGTTATCTTCAGCAGGAGTTATCCTTGCCCTCTGAGATGAGAAGCAATTCAGGAGAACTTCTGATACTGCACAGTTTCAGAGCAGATGGGAAGGCTGCCTAGAAAACAACAGCCATTTTAAAAATCACTTGCAGATGTATTTCTGAAGTCTTACCTAAGATATCAGTAAGGAGCAAACAGAACAACAGTATTCAAGAAGACTTGTTAAACAAAGGCACTTTTCTCCATCCCTAAAATGGCATTCTGCAGTACATTAGCCTACAAAGCTCACAGTGCTGAACACTATGACCCACATACCCAACCACAGATGCCACTTTATGAACATCAACCCAGATAATTCAGGCTTCTCTTCAAAGCAATTACATGTCTCCTCAGAGTGCTGCCCCTCTGCCCAGGATGGCAATCACATCCTGTTCAAAAACAAATCCTTAGAGCAGTTAAGCCAAAAGCACCAACATCTTATGAAATAACACCTCCCTTTACCACATTTAGATCTGTTCTTCACTGCATTATCCAGAAAGAAAGTGGCAAATCCTCCAGGTTTCACAATAATTGACAATGCAGAGAAGCTGCCAAGAAACCCTGACCTAGGAGCACACTAATGATGCATGAACCAAGTTACCTACATTATCAAATTTTTGTGGTTTTATAAATCTTTTTATAATTATTTTTAAACCAGTATTCCACCTACTTTGCAACCCAGGTTTGTAGTGCAGAGTAATTCTGACCCATGTAGCTTGCATTCCAAGGAACCTACTTCCACTTTGAATGGAGGAAAGGAGTGAATTAAGAATATCCTAGCTGAACCAACTCTCCTCTTCCTCAGAGTTCCTATCCGAGAGTTCTGAAACAATAGATCACTCCTCCACTTCACTGAGAGCTGCATAAGACTCAGTGTCCATTGCGTCCTTCCACCAAAACTGTCCATTAATTGAATCAAGCATTCTTCTGAGCTCGCAGGAAAATGCAGGGATGCAGACATGCTTTCCTATCATTGTACAAAACACCCCATCGCAACATGATTTTTTCACGTGACCAGAACTTTAATCACTGACCTTTTCAACTGTGGGGACAAACTAGGATTTCCTTTCAAGAGGAACCCAAAGAGGCTTTGATCACAGCTGCTAGGCTCATCCCATTTATGCAGAAGTTGTTTTAACAATGGCATCAAGTGAGCAAAACCCCACAGCAGCAAGAATATCTTTAGCATAAACTTTCTGACTTCTCCAACGCTTCCGAAAGTGGAGCTCATTTGGCAGTAAATGAAAGGAACTGCAGAATCTGTTTGAGAAGCGTCATTTTTCTTCCTTTCCTTTTCAAAATCTTCATGCCTATTTTGGATGTGAGAGAGGTGTATTCTTTGGCAGTTGCCTTCTGGATTCCGAGAGTGGAGCAGACCATAGGACCATCTCACTCACCCCACCCACAAACCGTCAACAACAGAAGGGAGGGAAGTGGGAAACATCATGATACTTTGTAGTTGCTCAGCATTATAAGATGACATAGATCCTATGTAGTTACAAATGTAGATCCTATGTAATACAAAGAGGGCAAAAGATACACATGAAAGCTAAAAGTTTAAGACAGTTGAAAATTTTATGAAGGGAAGACGAAGTTTCTGTACTCGCTGTTGGTTTGCCTGACACCAGCTGACTGTTCCAGGAGCACTTCACAACAGCAGCAAATCAGCTGGAATTCATCCCTGATGCAATCCCAAGCAAGAATAATAGCTTCCCACCAGAATGAATCGGGCCCTGTATCTTGAAAACCAAACCCACACCAGTTTCACTGAAGCAAAATTGCAGGAGTACAATCTCTGGATAACAGCTGGAGAACATTAACTCTCCCCCCCCCCTTCTCTTTCCTGGGGTTAATTTTTTTTCTCTTCAGACAGGAAGCAGTCATATACCATACTGCATAACATAAAGACCCTGGGACATAAAGACAAGTAGAAAAGGATGACAAAGAGTGCTCCAAGAGTTTCGAAGCGAAGGTAAGGCTGCCCTGAGCTGCCTCCACATTTTAAGCTGCACCACCCATGAGCCAAAAGAGCCGTTAACTCCCAGCTATTAATAAAAATCAACATAATTAAGGCTACTTTAAGGGTCTCAGCGCAGCGGGTCACGTCCCTGTTCACAATGGGAAGGTTGCCCGGGCGAGAGGCGCCGCGGCGGGGGACCCGGGTCTGGGCGACCCAAACGCCCCTGTATTCCCTCCCCCAACTCACCCTCGCTGCCGTACTGCTTGCCATTGTTCGCGCCCATCCTGCCGGCTTCATGCTCACCGCCGCCTCCCCACGCCTCCGAGCAGCATCTTTACCGCGGGGCGCCGAGCGGCCGCGGGTGATGGGAGTGGAACCGGGGTGAAAGAGTGATAGAGAAGAAGGAAAGGGATCCCCGGGAGTTTTCACGGCGGTATGTCCAAAGCAGCAGTTCTGAGATCTCTGCAGCTTCTTCTCCACTGGCCGACACCCTCCCTCTCCCTTCCCCCCCCTTCCCCGCCTCCAAAAACAAAAGGAAAAGCGAAAAAAAAAAAAGGAAGAAAAAAAGAAAACAAAGGGAAAAAAAGGAAAAAAGCGATGTATCGGGGGCACCTTCCCCGCACCAGTTTCCAGCCGGGATGTTAGGGCAGGGGAGGCAGCTCCAGTTATAATCCACGGGCGGGACAGCCCTCGAGAGAAGCCTCCGCCGCCCCACGGCCAGCGCTGGGACTCTTCCGATGCCTCAGCGCTGCTCCGCCTTCCTCCTCCTCCTCACAGCCCCACTGCCGTCGCCGCCTCCCCTGGGAAGCCACCTCCAACCACTTGTTGCCCGGGGAGGGAAGAACGAGAGAGCCACCGCCACCGAATTTTGTTAGCGGCAGGCGCCTCCTCCCGGCGCCCAGCACCCCCGTGCCGCGGGGAAGGAGGTATGGAGGGAGGGAGAGTGACGGAGGATGGAGCCGGGGGCCGGCCCCAGCCTTTAAAGACACAACGGGGTTGGCCGGGCCCTTCTCGAGCTGCCCGGAGACCACCGTGAGGGGGGCGGAGGCTGAGCCGTGGGCATCACTGTCCGCAGGCAGGAGCAAGAGATCCCTGCGTGGTCAGACGACTTCGTGGCACCCTCCATCCCTCCGCAGCTCTCAGCAGCTGTGATACATTGTGTGTATCAGGACTCCATACAGCCTGTCTTCCCAGGCTTTTCTAGAGTTGCTTTCTCCTATGCCTTTGTCTTCCCGCAGGCATGCCAGGGAATTGCTCCACACTGAAGAACAAACCCCAACTGTCTGACTCAGATCGTCAGGTATCCCATATCCATGCTTCGAGATGAGATGTTTGTATTTAAATCAGCTTTCTCAAAAGACCGATCTTCTAACCATTTCACCCCAAAAGACAGGCTCTCTAACCCTCAAAACCATGACAGTTGTCAGGATGCCTAGTCAGCTCAAACTTAAGGGCTGTTATTACACACTCTGATAAGGGACCTACCCTTATCTATGTCATCTAACAGGACATTATGTGTCTTGAAAAGGTGGAGTACACTCAGTGGATCAAGAGACAGCAGCGTTGTGGTAAGGGCCTTTCCCGAGGGCAGCCCACTCTAACAGACTTGGGAATCAGTTTTCACTAGCATGGGGGAGTTTGCAGTGCCTCTGCCCAGCAAGAGTGGATTGATAACAAGAGATGTTCTTGAAGGGATTCATGAGTTTAACACCTGAAACTACCAGCCGTGACAAGGTGCTTGTACCAGGAGGGCTAACAGTAAAGCAACAAAGAAAATTACAATGAAATAGACAATCTCCAAAGCTCCCATTCTACTGCTAACACTCTGGGATTATGTGATTCTGGAACTTTGCTCAAGACAACTGTTAAACAGACTAATTAGGGATTTCCAAAGGATTTTTGGAAAAGGGTCAGAGCAAAAAAGTAATAAAAGGAGTAAAGTTTGTGATAGGTTGAGAGAGAGAGACCTTGAGCAGACACAGAGTAGTGCTCCAACCTGGTTTGGCACTGCCGAAAGTTGCCCACTGGCATCTTGCCTCTGCCTCATCCTGATGGTACTGGCTCTCTGCCTGGTGGCAATTCGGGGTGTGACAAGTAAGGACTCTTATGCCAGGTCCAGGGCAGTACTTTTGGCACATGAGTTAGCCTTTAGTAGGGAGAAACATTTGTACACGTAAATACACCAAAAACATGGGATGTGCAGGTACCTGCAGGAGATGTGTGTGAATTGGGAGATCCAAGCCCTCCAAAAGAGGGGAGAGGGTTTGTAACTCATACCACCTGAGGAGCCGCCGTGCATGTATAAAACTTCGACTCATCAGTATTTCTTACAGAGAGGTCTTTACAAGTTCGTAGCTGTTTACTAACATCATCTTTCACAAATCTACTCTTGTGGTTTATGTCTTGTATTGTTGATACTGCTCCTTAGCACACAGCTTGCTGATTACCAGGTCATAACAAGTCCTTATTAAAAAGACAAAACTGTTCTAATGCTGATATGATTTAAAACACAAGCTGTGCAGTTTTCCCTGCACCACACTATGATCTTATGTATGAAAAAGCCTGTCCTAAATGTATCACAACACAAGAGACTATTACTGCATGTACAGATAATTCTGAGCAAATTACATATTTGTCAACACATGAAAATGGCAGATGAAACTGTAGAGGCAAATGAATCATCACTGACAGCACTGCTGGGAAAGTTTCTAAAACCTGAAGTTTTTGGGCTTGGAAGATTAACTTGAAAAGAAAATACACATTTTCATGAAGAGGTAGGCTGAGTACCTGAAGCTGAAATGAGTACCAGCAGCACAAATTACTGAAAAGTTATCAGAAAACATCAATCAGCTTCTAATCCCATCAGGCACTGGTTAATGCTTGTTCTTGTGAAAATGTTTTGTTCCTAGTTCAGATGACTACACACACCTCATTCTGTGAACATCTAAGACAATACTGCTTTCTAGGGTCAAACTCGATAAATCACCATCCTGGATTTTTAGAAAGAAAATTATAATTTCAAAGTAAAATAGTCAACAAAACATACTTTTCTGTAATCAAAGGTTAATTTCTAACCACTGATATTAAATAAATTTTATGCTGTGCTAAGGCAGGCAGGCTTTGACGCAAGTGTCTTCTGTTTCCTTTTTTTAGAGCAACCTGTTCAGACGGTGGAGCAGAATAAAACTTCATCCTAAAAGAGTAAAAGATTATTGCCTCTCATACAAGTCCACAGACTGCCAATGAAGACAGAGAAGTATTTTGCTGGCTTGTGGCACCTAGGATTTGAGAAACCCACCCCAAACACTTCCTTGGAGCTCACCTGGTGAGAGTGGGATGCTACAGAAAAAAATCTGAGGCCTGGTTTGAGATAAATCAGAACAAATTTGCCCAAATCACAACATACTTTGTGTAGCACAGAAGCCTATCTCTGTCAGTCAAACCCTCGCCTCCAACTCACCATGGATGGTAGGCTTTGGCTGGCATGCCCAGTCTCCTCCCAGCTGGTCCCCTGGGGCAATGCTAGTCCCCAGCTGGGAGAGAGCACAGGCAGGCTGAATCCAACACATGTCTCTGCTCCATGTGCAGCCCAGATGTGCTTCATCAGAGTCTAAAATACAGTGAAGGGAGTAACCACTGCAAAAGACTCCCCAGGCAACCTCTCAGCTCCTCATATCATGTTGCGTGCTGTGTATCCATCCCATGGTGGTCACAGAACCACAGAATAGTTTGGGTTGGAAGAGACCTTTAAAGATCATCTGATTACAATCCCCTTGCTCTAAGCAGGGACACCTCCCACTAGACCACATTGCTGAAAGCCTGGCCTCAAACACCTCAAGGGATTTGGGCATCCACACCAGCTCCCAGTTCCCTGTCTCACCAACCTCCAAGTAAACAACCTCTTCCCAATATCTAATCTAAATCTCCCATCTTTCTGTTTAAACTGTTACCTTTTGTCCTATTGCTACAATCACTGATATAGAGTCCCTTCATATCTTCCCTGTAGGTCCCCTTCACACACTGGTAGTCCCTGATATACGGTCTCCACAGAGCATTCTGCTCTTCAGGATGAACAGCCCCAACTCTCTCAGCCTGTCCTTGTAGGAGAAGTGCTCTAGCCATCAGATGATCTTCATGGACCTTCTCTGGACCCAATTCCAAGTCTTTCTTGTGCTGAAACCACATGAAATTTTTCCTGTGAGTGTCATAGGTCCAGCAAGGTCAATGTTCCCACTTCTAACTCCTAGAAATTCCTTAGATCAGATGGAAGTCTCCCATACACCAAGTCACAGCTGTACATAAATAATTTCACAGGAATCAATGACCAGAGCTTCCATGAGAAAAAAAATAGCAGTTTCACTCCAAACTTGAAATTTGATGCACCACAACGAAAATGAATCCTTCTGACAAGGAGTGGTTTTGCTTATTTGGAGTAACATGGACTGGTATTTTGTGAGACAGGAAATTCAGCTGTCAAGGAAGTCTTGTAGAGAATAAAGATGTTAGACAACCACGTCATCATTGTGTCAAATTTTATGGCATAAATCCCAGGAATATTCTGACATGACAAGAAGAAGAAGTAAAGGGAAAAAGTCACCCTGTCAAAACAAAAAACACACTACCAATAAAAAAAAATTAACAGCAATCTTTCCCCAGAAAAAAAAAAAGAGCGCAGAAAAAGAAGATCTGAATTCAGCTTTCAGATGAAGTTCTGAGTATTTCTGATGCACATCCTGCTTCACTCCTCCTAGGGGAGAATGAAATGCAAGGCACATTTAGCTTAGTATTTTATTGCTTCTCATTTTCATACAAAGACATTAAATTTTCTGCCAAAATGTATTCATCACACATGATACTACTGGCAATGGATAAACATTTTGTGCACTCGGGACAGTCAGTCTTGAAGCTTCATAAGCCCCCAAAGCATCAAATTGAACTGCGAAGGTGGGAAATCCTAGTTCAAAGAAGACCTACAAGTCAAAACTTGGACTGAGTCATCTTATAGCCCTTCAGGATTTATAAAATGCTTGGTTCATTGTGGGATTTGCTGTGGGAGTCTGAGAGGCCTATTACATCCAGCTATATGGTTTGGGACTCAGTACCATTATGGTGCCTCTGGATGAGACCTAAGAAGATATTTTCTTTTGACAACATTGGAGATGCTTCACTCAATCTTGGGAAAGTCATAAAGCAATCTTATCTTGTTCTTTACTTTTTCTCCTTGTCTTCCAGTTGGTCAGTAACAAACAAATTGAGACTACTGAGCCTGAATGACAAGTGAAGGATATTTATACAAAAATACAGAGGACTGGTAGAGTCTCGGCTGTAACTGAGATTGCAAGACTAGGAAAGATGCATCATTACATGAAATGTACCTTCTTATATTGCTGTTTTCCTTCTTCATGAGGAGACATAAATGTGTTTTTCGTAGACTTGTATCCTGTCCCAGTGAGAAGAATGCAGAAATTATTAGGGCTGTGAAAGAACAAGAAAGCAATGGGCCAGAGTGTTTCTATTTGGATGTGTTGCTACAATCCTTCCTGGGATTGTTTGTATTACATTATATTCATTATGGACCTCCCCCTCTGTGGTGCATTACATGTATCACGATGCACCATTTTTCTGTCCCACAAATCAAACCACAGTGATTTTGGAAGAAGTAGCCAAACAAAGGGTTCTGGCTAAAGGGAAAAAAAGAAAAATTCGAAAGCAACTGAACTGTTTCCAGAAGGCATCAACACAGCAATTCAAAGACCAAATATTTTGTCTCTGTAATTTTTGCCACAGTGGGTTTTGGTGAGTTTTCTCCTTCAGTTGCAGTCTAAACTTTCTTCTTTCAAATAATAATAAACAAAAACCATAAACTTCCAGTTACTTATAACTAGCTTTGTGTCAAACTTCAGTATAAAAGCCATTTGTATCCCAGGCCTTCAAATTCCTGCAACAAAACCAAGACTAGTTAGTTTCCTATTTGGTGTAGGAAGCTTTGATTTTTCATACCTGAGACATTTTAAGCATTTTTTGACACTTAGTATTTTTTAAAATGTTGAAAAAAATCCTTTTAAAAACAGCAGGAGCCAAGTAATATTTTTTTAATTAATTCTACTTCTGCATCACCATGTTCATATGGCTGCAAGTATTTTGTGAATGCTCCACGATAATATCTGTGTTGACTGGTTTTGGGCATTCTAAAGTGAAAAAGAATCCAAAAGAAATTGGACTAATATGTTGCTGGCAACTTAAAGCAATTATAAAAACCATATTGTTTTATTAACTACAAAATTACTCATTAATACTACCTACCTCCTGAAGGAAAAAAAAATAAATCTAGATTATATTCATCACTGTAGATTGAAATAATGCCCTCATTACCATATGACCAGAGAGTGAGTACCTGTCATTTTAGCTTTAGTATAATTATGAGTGACATGGCTAAAAGCTACATGGCTAAAAGCTGATGAATCTAAGGATAACTCTGATTGTATTTTGAGGAGTAGCTTTTAGTTGGGTCTGTTCTGCTGGCTGCAAGCTCTCACAGCATCCCTTCACATAAGGTCAGGCTGCTCCAGATAAGCAAAGGCTCTGGTCCCACAATGACTTCAACAGATCTGGTTAAAATTAATTAAATCAATGTGGTGCTAAAGTTGTATGGTAATTTAGACTTTAACAGATTTTCTTATGCTGACAGAGCCACAGAACAGATGAAATACAGGCAGTTACATCAATTTAAGATCTAGTTTTATTTTAAGCTTATTTCTGAAGTTCAACTAATGCAAATACAAAAGATTTTAACCAATCTGAGATTTTAAGACATTTTTTCTGACTTTTTTTCCAGTTTTACTGTAGAAAATCCACACTTGTATCTGTTTTTCCCTCCTTCCAACAACAAAAGCAATAAATAAAGTTCAGTCTGTGTTGAAACATGTTTTACATTACATGTAAAATCTGTTGAAAAGAAGATCGAGTTTGCAAAGTTGAGTTTTTAAGTCTCAAGTGTTAGAAAACACAGGAATGAAGAGTGTGTGCAACTCCAGAACCACCATTCTGGATTCCTCTGCCTTGTCCACAGTACACCTTCCACAACAAACAATGCTGGAGCCCACAGCCATGGCTGCAAAACCACTTAATTCCCAGAAGCAGTTTGTGATCATGTAAATTATGGCATTATAATGCATAAGCACAATGGGATGCAGTAGGACACTGTAGAAGCAAAATTAATTCTGGCATTTCATAGCTTATGTCTGATTTTGCAGTTTTAATGCAGAGGGGTTTTGTTAGGTTTAAAACACAGGGTTAGCTGGTGCATTGTCTGAGAATTAAGCAAAGAATGAACTCAAGAAGATATATTGCCTCATCTCATTGACAGATACAGCAATCATTTGCAGAATTGTAAGCCTAAGCTCTGCTAAACAGGCTGCTGTTAGTTGGACTAAGAGAAGCTCTGATGGCAATAGAAGATTTTCCAAGCACTGTGGTTGTGCTGACACTGTCCTTCTCAAGACCCAGGCTGCAGCACAAAGTGCAGCTGATACAGCCAGGTTTCCCTTTGGTGAAAAACAGAGTACAGTGAGGTTTGTGCCTAGTTTGTGTGCAGTGGACACTCACACTGTGAACACTCCCCAGACAGGGTTGTGGACAAACTCTGGAAAACTCTGTCTAAAAATAACCTTCAGGAATCACCACCGGGAAAAAGTAATGTATTTTTTCAGCGACGTGTGCCTTCTCCCAAGAGGCATCAGGTGCTGTGGGATCATGGAGTGCTGAATGGAGAATGCTGCATTGGATCATGCTTCTTCTGACCACTGCATCTATATGTAAGTACTGTTTCTTCTCCTCTACCCATACTGTCTCACACCACATGCAAACTGATGGCTCACTTCATATCCTTTATTCACATCTGGCTATCTGTAGTCTCAACTACTCTGGCCCCAGTTATCTCAGATATCTCACTCAAAAAAGACCTCCCACCTTTCTGGCTCTCCCTTCCTGTTTCATTTCTCTAGTGTTTTCACTCA
Organism: Turnix velox; assembly: GCA_013400935.1. Lineage (NCBI taxonomy): Eukaryota > Metazoa > Chordata > Aves > Charadriiformes > Turnicidae > Turnix > Turnix velox. The sequence goes on from VZTY01004610.1 coordinate 164,915, forward strand.
TAATGTGGTAAGGAGGAACCTCTTGCATTTCCACATATTTTTTCTCCGCAGCACTAATCCCCACTAATGTCTCTCTATATTCAGTCTTCAGTCTTCCTGAACCAACTACTTTCCCCTGGTTTCTTGACACTGCCATCACCAGTTCCATTCTTATGCCTCAGGCTGATGTTAATGCAAAGAGAGGTTCTCTCATAGTTCTTTCTTCCTTTCTTAAGGAGAGACAGCACAATTTAGCCATGTGAAGGCGAGGTTCACCAAGTTTCTATCAGAAACTTCTGTTTCACTTCAGAGCTTTCTGAGACACTGCACTTGAACTGTCCAGCCTGCAGCCAAAATGCCTTGTTTTCCCTTGGTGGTGTCACTCCCTGCAGTCAGGTTGGACTTCCTTCACATTGTGGCTCGACATCCCTCAGTTTTCAGTGAAGAATTCATGGATAGCTCTGCATGAGACTTACTGGGAAAAAATAAAAGGAAAAAAGTCTCCTTGATGTCTGCAGATCTTCTTACAGGCCTTGCAGGATCACATTTTGCCCTGTCACTAGCTCACTCAGTTCACAGAAGGAGCTGAACTAGGTTTACTTCAAGGTAATTTGTTCCCACGCAAGCTATGTGTCTTCTCTCACAGGTAAAGCCAACAAATAGTGCCTCTGTTGTCAGTAAGGCTAATACTGCTTTGTCACCATGTCCTGCACTCTTATTCAAGAATCAGCACTGGGGTTGTAATAAGTGGTGTAGTACTCTGAGAAAAATTTGTGAAGAAGCAGGCACAAAAAGTTCTTTCAGCACTGTATGCTGGACTACTGCTATGGTGCAGGAAGAGCCCATGTCTATATAAACATCAGCGTTTATCTCTTGAAACTAAACTGAACACCAGGCATGAACCCATGGAGGGCGCTGATGGCAACTGTCTCAATGCAAACAGTTCAAGCATCAGCCCATGTAGAATACATACTTCTCCCCACATAATAAGACTGTCTTGTTTGTATGCTCTGCTAGGATGTTCTTCACATAAATGCTACTGCAGAGTGACCCTAGCACACAGTGCATTAAGTTCAGTTAAAAGGCCCTCTGCCTCCTCCATTTTTAACCACCCACAGACAGCTTGCCCTGTCCCGTATGTCCATGACCGATTTGGAAATTTGCCATAAGGACAATGTCCACATGTAAAGCCAGCCCAACTAGCATGCATTTGACATTTCCAGAAATTTTACAAGACACTAACAGGCTAATTACTGGCTTAATTAAATCAGTCTATTGCTTCTGGGAAACAAAGTGTCATTGCTTCATTTCTAACATTCAGATCTACCATTCTAAATATTTTTGCTCACGCATATTAAATCACTTGCACATGTCCTTCGCAGTCAAGAGAAATATTATCTAGATCATATTACAAAGAGAGCTAACAGCTGCAGCAATGCTTCTCAATTGATTTTCATTGATACCTCTGTTCTGTCAGATTTTGCTCTTCACCACACAATATAGCCCTAACAAATGGCTCCAGGAGGAGTCTACTCACATCATCACTGCAAAACTTGGCTTAAACAAGCACCTGATGACAGTGCAAAGAGCACAACAGTAGTTCATTTCTTCAGGATCAGATGGAAAGGAACACTGGAACAGACAGCCCAGAGAGGTTGTGGAGTCTTTCTCTGGAGACATTCAAAACCCGTCTGGACATACATGTTCCTATGTGACCTGATCTGGATGTTCCTGCTCCAGCAGGAGGACTGGACTAGATGACCTTTCTAGGTGTCTTCCAATCCTTGACATTCTGTGATTCCATGAAAGAAATTAAGAGGTGGTCTTCATGTTATTTGGCAAATTACAAGAGCTGAGATCAAGTACCTAACTAATCATTTTCCCTGGACAGAAAATCAAGTAAATCAATAAGATCGCGATAGCACTCAATAGAGGAGTGGGTGACATGAAACTTTAAATCCCATGTTGAAATAGTTTCTGTTACCAAGGTTCTGGATATTTTTTCTTTAAATTGATTTTTTTCCACCCGACTGCCTTTGTATGTTAAAATCGAATAATTTACTGCTTAAATTAATATCAGAAATATCTTAAATTAAGACTGTCTGCTTTTAAAGTTATCTTCCAATTACCACAGAAACACTTTAAAAGTCTTTGCCAGATTTATTCAGACAGATTTTGCTGTTAGACCTCAGTTTTTGCTATGCAAAGTTGCATGTCCCCCTATGTCAGAAATTAAGACTACTTAAAACTTGAGTGCACCCGCCTCAGTAATGTCTGTTCAAGATGTCAAGTATTCACTCAAACCATCAATAAATACAGGTTCATGTTACCACATGAAAATGATGAGCATCTGGGCAAAAAACTCCTTCAACTTCACATCAGATTCAAGAGCAATGAATTGATGTTACAAATGAGTAAAGAATAGTGGGATATTAAACTCCCACAGCCCTTTGTTGGGAGAATGTGAACCAGAGTCTTAAACTAATGCAGTTAGTAGGAGAAACAATGAACATCAGCTTTCTGCTTCAGGCCATAATACTGCAAGATACTTAGAAAACACATCACAAGAGAAAGTCTCAAAATGCAAGCTTATAATGTCTTTAAAGTAGTTATTCTCACCAGAAATGGTGGACTACCAAAACATGAGCAGCTAAATATGGTCTCTTCCAACAGGGAACACTTGGTCAGACAAGTCTTGGAGAAATTGCAGAACTCAACTGAGCTTCATCAGCTCAGCTTGTTGTTCTATGAAGCTGCAATAAGCTCCTACAAGGTCTGTTGCAGGGCTACCACATCTTTGGGAACACTTTCTTGTGGAATCTGTGGTGGGTTTTTTTATTTAAGTCCTTTCCAGACTCAAACTGATCCTACCAACACAGTTTTGGGGGTGCCTACAGAAAAGCACTCCAACTAGCCTGATTGTTAGCCATATTCATGAACACCTAGAGAGTTTTCAGGGGACATCTCCCAGGAAAGGCTGCATATGAAGACAGGCTGACTGTACTGATTGTGGAGTATCTGCCCCACACGTTGAAGAGAAACACTGGTCCTGCTCAAGTAAAATACTATTTATTTCTCCGTGTTCTTCATTATTCTAGTTGCTTCCATCATGCCCTCCTATCCAAGAAGTCATAACTCTCAGATTAAAGATAGTTGATTAATGTAATCATGATTGCCAACTCCTTGATTTTGTAACCTACTAATTCTAAAACTTCTCAGAGGTTGCATTATGCTGCAGTCATTAGCAGATAAACAATTCTTTTAAGTAACTTTTTTTCTAATAGGATTGCTAAAGAAAAATTACTTTATATGATCAGCTTTAAATCCTGTACCATGTAAAATGCGCTACACCCCTGAGGTACTTCATTTACCAGGTACAGGGATAGTCAGAGCTAATAATCCATATGCTGACTCTCTAAAGGACTCAAAAACTAACTTCAGGGCCAGTGTACTCTATAGTCAAAAACATTACTGACCAGTATAGAGGTGCTCCAGATTTTTCTGGACACCAGGACATCCATAAGGACATAGCTTAAACACCTATTTGCAAGAATAGCTTAGCTGGTTCAAATTCTTATCTAGAAAATGGGAGAAATGAAGTTCATATCTTAGGAGTGGGTCCCACCTAAGTTTTAGTCTTAGTTAATCTCAGCCACAACAGTTATATTTTTACAGCAGGAGTGATAACATATGCCATGGGGAAACAGTGTACCATAGAGATGGAGCTCCTCTGAGATTTTGCTAATTGTGGGAAATTGAAGTGCAGTTTGTGGAAACGGGGAAGATGTGTTCACAGTCATCTACAAGTAAAAAAAAGAAACCAACCCAGCTAATAGATCAGAGTGATTTTATTTTGTTTATCTGAACTAAAATGGAGATGGCTGTTAATGTTACCAAATGCTTGTGCCAGTCACCTGTCATAGGTGAATTCACACCCTCACTGTTATTGCTGAAAGGTCATAAGTACTTTCCTCAAACTTCTTCAGTTTAAAGTCAGCAAAGGCACATTAACAGTCCACAAGCACACCCTATGGTCCATCCCAGGTTTTGCCTGAGGCCAGCTATAGAGCACCCGCACAAGCTACAGAGCACCCACACAAACCCTTCACTGTCTGCTTATGTAGTTTTCTAGTGCAGCTCATGACAGTTGCAATCAATAATTCAATCATTCCGAATCTTTTTTGTACTGGAAGGTCAAGTTACAAATGGAAGATCTCTCCCAAAATTCCCAGACGCTCCTCTACCATGTTTACCTAGCTGTAATGACGGGAAAAGGGGGTTACTGGAGCCATGTCAGAGAATAAGTTGAGAAGTTATACTCTATGATAGAGAAAAAAAGATGAGAAAGCTAGTCTCCCATTCTCTTGTGCATGTGTTGTTCTTTTCCTCTTCTTTCCACATGACAGCTCTTTTCAGCCAGACTCCCCTAGTCAAAGATACAAGAAAGAAGAAGGCATGGCCCCATCTGGTTCTTTTACCCCAGTGGATCATGGTTGACAATATATTCTTGCTACCTTTTTCTTCCTATACTATTATTCCAATTAAAAATTATCAACAGCCTTCAACACAAAGATGACCTTCTATCTGTAGTCATTTTCTTCATGGTACACATGGTTAGGACAGGGGTTTTGCAACTTTTCATTACATGGATTATCTTTCAATATAGGTGGATTGTCATCTTCTATTCCTTTGCAGAAGCTACAGCAACTGCTAAGTCAAATATAACCAAATCACACGGGCAGCTTTTTGCATGTATCTCTGTCTTACTACAGTAAGACCTACAACTAACACACACTGTGTGTGTGGCACAAGCCTGGACACTAGGCATGGCCTGACACTTATCTTTGAAGGTCTTGGCAGACTGCGCAGTTCCTCCTGTGATGGTTTAACACATCATTATTTGCCCAGCAGGATAGATTTAGGCTGATGGCCAGAATTCAACTTTGTAGGGCAAGTGAATGTGATGGATCATCTAACACCATCACCTTTAAGACATACTTTTAATGATGATTTTCTACCATCAATAAGGCTAAACAGTATCCAAAGTTGCATTTTCCAAAACAGAGGGTTCTGTGACAGTTGTCCTTTTGCTACTGCTCTTATTGACAGGTTAAAGACTATTAGAAACCTAAGGGATTTCTAAATCAATTTCTTGGCATTCTGACCAGGTTCATTGTAATGAATATATTAAATAATATTTCAGAACCACTCATAGAAGTCACCCTCAACATTTTTCCTTCACATCCCATGTACTAAACAGTGAAGACAGCTACTGTGGTTGGCTTTATCAGAACATTAAAGTTGTTAGGAGGGTTTAAAAGATAAGAATAGCAGCACACGAAATTTCAAGCAGAAGTTACACTATACTTGGTGATTCCAAGCCAATGTTCTCATGAAAGCATTCATTTAGTGAGCTTAATGAGGGCAATTTGTCAACAGTTTCACACACCATTTGCCTAGAATTCTCCACAGCTTCACTGTGAGCTCCTCCCCCACAAATAAACTGCATGTTGTATACAGTTCTGCCTATCATTAATCATCTTTTCAGCACTGCAAGTTCAATACTGCTTTCCCAGTAGGAGATCAAGAGAGCAACCTAGCCAAAAGAGGGAAAAGTCATGGGAAAAGAAGAACATAAATGTTCAGTGAAATAAAAAAAAAGGACAAGAGCAAAACTCCCAAACCCTACTAGGACCATCCCCTTTTGCCCACAGTAACTTCTGGAGCTCTGCTATTTCTGTGAGCTGAGCATACAACTATAGAATACCAACGGGGCTTCTTTGAGCTTGAAAGTTAAAAGTATAGGCTAAAATAATCAGTGAGTTTAAAATAAAGTAAAATGAAAAATAATTTTAAAAAAGCAAACCCACAATCTAATACTGCACCCACTTTTTGGAATTGTTGCATTTTTGTTTTTCAAATAGGTCAAATTAAAAGACAGCTCTTTAAAAATCAAACATACTTGTATTTATTGAAACTGTATATGCAAAAGGCTCAACTTAATTACTAAATAACTCAAGAAGTTATTACTGTTGATTGTCAGCATTTTTCTGCTAGCCAAGATGCCCAAGGGAAAAGCAGATGGAAAGTAATTAATAAGACCAAGAATGAGGCTTGCTGGATGTAACTGATACCGTTGGTAAATCTGGGACTCATAAATGATTCTCCTCAATGAAGGGAGACAGATGTTATTGCTATTTCAGCAAGGAACTAGGAGAAGCCAAGTAAAAATAAAAATAAGTTTTAAAAAACCCCAACAGTGAATCCATAAATAAGTAATGCAACTGGTATCACCCACTTCCTTCTTTTCTCTGACACTCCTGTTAAGATTGAAGAATTTGAGAACTGTGTAGAAGGAATCCTCTGGAATGATCTTATTAAACTAATTCAATATGACAACAACTGTAACTTTCTGCATGCGCTGTAGACTTGTCCCCTGGGAATATGGGCTAAAGAAGGCATTACAATTGCTTTTGAATACCTGAATTTTTAAAGAACCGTTGGATGAATTGCCATTTTTGCAATTATTTAATCTTATGCCTTAATGATACTGAAAAGCTGAAATGGGGTAAAGCAAAGGGAAATAGGTGGAATTATATACTTACCCTTAACATAAGATCCCTCCCTGTTGAGGGAAAAGCATTTTAGAAAGGCTGTGAGAAGGAGGTGGGGGACATTGAGAGCTATACTGAGCATGTCTGAAGGGGCAAAGCATAACTCAAGCTACAAAGCATTTCCACTGAGATAAAGTGCTGTTGTCATCTATAATGACAGAATTCATCACGGACTTTGGAGTGCATTTCTGTGTCCACAGACAATGCAGGGGAAGAAAGACTGATTTATATGATTGATTGTCATATAAAGTCAGACTGTGAATATTTATAAGCTATCTGGAAAATTCTGGAAGTCTTGGTCTATTCTGGCCTTGTGAGCACTGCATCAAACCCTTTCTCCTTTAAACATAAAGATTTTAGGGAGGTGTACTCCTCATGTTTTTTTCCCTATCATATAGCTGTCCCTACAATGCTTATCTTCCTGCAGAACGTTCTCCTGACCTGAAATACTTTTAGCTACATAGACAACACTTGTTGCTTAAATCCTAAAATACAAACATCTAAAGGTTTCAAGGTGGAAGTGCATCTGCCTTACTTCATATTTTGATATTTTATTATTACTTGGTGAAATATAAACACCATCAAAGGATCAAAGGCTATGAGGATGCTTTTGTGGATAAAAGTCTATGAGGATGCTTTTGATTCCATGTGGTCCCACCAGGAGGCAGCAGAAAATCCACAAGTGTGTGCAACTGGATGGGTAGAAAGAACATTTCACCCCGAGCTCCACACCCTTCAAAGTTATTATTTTAAAGTGATCAGGGCAAGGTACAGGAACCAAAATTTCTAGAGAGAAAATCAGAAAGGCAGCTTCAGAGGTCCCTTTTATGAAAAATCCAGCTATACCTCATGCCAGTTTTGTAGAACTTGCAGGAGACTGTGGAGATAGATAGCACTGCAGATTCAGAAAGGATCACACACATTTATGGACAGTAGATCCTAGATCCATAAACAGAAAGGGAACAGAAGGGAATGCACCCGGTAACATTCCAAATCCAAATGGGTCAATTCAAATTTAATGGAGAAGAAAAAACAACTATGTATGCATAGTCTCACTGAAGAGCAGCTGTAGTTACTTACATTGAAAAGGAAGCATACTGGGTGAGGCACCCCACTTGTCTGACTTTGTAGAGCATTTAGAGTATTTATGTCCTTTTGCTTAGGCAGTTAAAATCTCTCCATCTTGCAACTGCACCATCAGAAATCAATATGACATTCACCAGACACATCTCAAAACTACTGAAGTATGCAATCATGTGCTGGGTAGAGCTGGTTTAGCATTGATATATTATGTGCAGCTCTACATTTATTTCAGAAGTATGAAAGAAAGCAGTACTGTAGTAGTGTGTCTTTTCATCCATGGTCCTGTCTGCAATGATAGTGGTGTCAGACACCAGCCTCCTGCTTTAAACTAGCATCTCAGCCCTGCCTACCCCCACATTGTTGTTGTTCCCTAGTGCATGCTTGTGACAAACTTGGAACAACATCTGACCTTCAGTTCCTCTATCCGCATCCCTGCTGCCTGCCAACAAATTCTGGCTAACACTTAAAGAAGATATCTCACCACTGACCTGGCACCCTGAGTTATCAGCCTACAGTGAGGCCCCTTGCAGTTCAGTGAAACAGTTCTTTCAAAATAGCCCTGGACTCCTAACCCTACATGCTTGCTCCCCATGATTACTGGAGCAGTGCAATTCTGCTTTATTGTTGCATCGTTATTCATTTGAGGTATGTGCGCTCTTTTGCCTTGAATGATGAAAGAAAAAGTCAGAATTCAAGCAGTTAGAAAAGTGCACAGGAACACAAAAAACAATCTGGCTTAACAGTCAAGAGCTCTCTATAAGCACTTCATTACTTCAGATGGCTTGGTGGAGGTGAAGTAATTGGCCCTAGAAGCTATCCCAGGATTGGCAGGCCCTGAAAAGCTACACCTTGATAACTGTGTATCTTTAGATAAAGTCATTGATAGAATTACTGTAAAATTCAGAAACTTTCACAAAAAACCCAACCTGGAACAGTTAAATTACTATAGGACTGTGTGCTTAAGTAGATAGGATGTGTTACTGCAAAAAACATGCTGTATTTATACAGGTGCAGAAAAGGAGAAACTTAAATCTCAAGGATGGTAAGAGTCTCAGGAAAAGGCAGGGATTATGTAAATTTATCAGGAAAAGAGCCCGGAAAAGGCAGGGATTATGTAAATTGTTCCCACTCCATGCCTATCTAATCTAGTTGCAAAGATGAAGATCAGTTCTCCAGTACTTCCATAGACTTGCTGTGAGAAAATTTTCCCTAATATCAAACTTAAATCTTCCTTGCTGCACCTCAATAGATTTTGCTCCACCCACCATGAAGCACACACATAATGCAAGCACAGTTATCACACCACTTCTGAGTCTTTCTGTCTCTGACATTAAAAACCCCATATAATTATGTCCTTCCTTGAGAGGAATTTTGCTAAAAGCCCTTGATCATCCTCATGATTGGATTTTCATTAGTCTGTAAACATCTCCAAGTGCAGCACCCAGAACTAAACCCAATATCCAAGTTAAAACCTTACTAGAACTTGACCAACCTGTGTGGTGCAGGGGGCTGTTTCACACACAGCCAATGTTCCATTTCTCCCTTGCACTGCTACAGGCTTTGCCTTTTATGCAGCAGCTCAATACTGTTGATTTATGTTTAGCTTTTGACCTGTCTGTAAGGCAATGCGTACAAACACAGGCAGCTGCATTCTCTTGCCTGCTTGAATTGCTGTAGCTTTGGTGGAAGGGATAAACAGACTGCTGTAGTCAGTTAGGAGATGACTCAAAATTGCACAGTTCACTTTTATTTCTGCTTTGCTTTATCAACAGAATGAAACTCCACAGGGTTTATAAATTCCACAGTCTTTTCTTGCCTTCTTGGACTATGGTAAAAGTGCAGGTCAGGCAGTGGGGGTCCTTTGTACAGGACAGCTCTTATCCTTACGTGTGCTCATACTCAAAAAAACAGTTTGCATACTCTCAAGAGTATATAGTTCATACACAAGTACTTCTTTCTTCTTAGGAAATAGTGTTGAGTCTTGGATTTCATGATGAATTTAGCTTCTCAGGATCAGTTGGGGATCCCCATTAAGTAAGCAGTTGGAACCAATCGAGCAACATGAAGGAGAAGGAGACTCAAGAATGGAAAGAAAAATTGGTTTATCTCATAGTAAATAACATTAATATGCTTGAAGCTTAAATTCCTGAAGCCAGCAACAAACACAATGAATACAGCAGGATGACAAAACTTCTAGGAAATGTGAATATTATTTGGAAGGTAAGAACACAAGCATGGCAGAGATGTTTTCATGTTCTTAAGAAATTCAGAAAATACTTCCGGAGTCAAAAAGTGCAAAAAAAAAAAAAAAAAGAATAAAAGTAAGAAACAATAAAGTACCGCAAATGAAGATATATTTAAAAAGACATAAAAACATGAGGCCTGTTTTTGAAATAGCTTGAATAATTTTTTTAATAAACTGAACAAAAAAATTAATTGTTCACAATGTCCTACTACACTTTCTGAAAACAGCAAAAGGAAAAGGTAAAAATATTTAACTCAAACTCACTTAAACCTGATTCTAAGAATTAAAAACATTTCAATACAACTTTCAGTCCTAACTCACTTACCAATTTAATTTCTTATTGACGAGTACTATAATAGAAAAAACCACCAGCTGTAAATTGCACCTCTAAAAAAGCCAGATAACAATTGTTATCTGTAGCCAGAAGTTACAGACAGAGTAAGCATTCGGTTACTTGCCTGTATAAGGTTATTGAATTTACTTAGCTGTGATTAATAGTATTAGTTAACTCAGATACCTCAGTAAAGTAGCTAAAGGAAAATCTGGTGTTTCAGTATTGAAAAACTTAGAGTGATTAATTCTGTTGAAATCAATTGTAACTGTGAGGAATTTCCAAAGCAAAAAAAAAATAATAAAAGGTTACCCACGTGGGGAATTATTCAGTTAAGATTCTTTAACTCGCCAAGTGATCCACCCTGCAGGTCTTTCAAATGAATTTAAGTGAACAACTTCAGACAAGTTTTAGGAGTTTGGTAATGGCCTTTTGAGTTCTGGGCTCAAGATGTTTCAGGAGTTCCAAAAGAAACTGCCTTTGCTGACCCTTCCAAATGGCAAACATGGGACCTGTGGCCAGCTGAGCCAAGGAGAGCTGCATGCTCTGCTCTGCTGGCATTGGTACAGATCTCTTGTATAGAATGTTGTGCACATGCTCTTGCTGTGCAGAATGAAATCTGCCATGAAGACTCTTCCCAGTCTGCTAAGACTTGTGTTTCTCATATGTTCTCACTGTTGAGCTGTAAATATCCTCAGAGCTAGTTGTACAGCATAAATACTATAGTTATGGTGGTCAGGTTTTTGTTAAAAGTAACATGCAAAAGAGTCCAGAAATGCAAAACAGATGAAAAAGTTGTAAAACAAGGATGAGATATAATGGCTGATCTCATGATTACTTCAGAAATGGTCGGTGCCATAAAGTGATGTGTTAGTTTATAGCTTTAGGAGAAAACATAAATCTGAAACAAGTTTTCTACATTTCTCTGTTCAGCTAATGAGAATTCGACCAGGGCATAGGCATTCCATCTTGAACTGACCTGCTATTTCCACTCATTTTGGAAAGTAGTTGAGACTTGGTTATTTTGTATGATGGCTTTTGTATCCCAGCACCTATGTCTAATTTAGCAACCTCCTGGATTGTTGCACCCCTCATGGCAACGTAGTCCCTGCTACACCTTGGAGCAGGCCTCTCCGTCTTGATTTGGTCTGAGTTTCCAGCTTTGGCCACATCTTGCTCTCTATGCCCGTGGGTCAACATTTTCTAGACAGCATTTCTGCCAGTGGGCTGGATGACTGTGTAATTTTGTACTGCAGCTCATCTGAGATCAGCTCATATCTCTGTCTCTCCCTTCTTCTAAGGATAGAGCCAATGGCTGCTTTACCCAGGAGGGTGAGTGGAACAGAGCATGGCTTCAGCCTCCTTTTCTTCCTGTGCATAGCCACAGGGCAGAAAGAGGACTGAGTCTTTGAGTTCTTTGGGGGAGCTGTGGGTCTCAAATATTTCCCTTTGCATGCAAGAAGAGAAAATGCAGCACAAATGGGTGATGATAAACCCTCTATCACTTTACCTTGTCCCTATCATTCCCTGTGCCAGCTGTGAGTCTTCCAGGGAACCTACTTCAGGAGTTTGACTTTGGCGTATTAACTGTATGCCACAGCTGACAGGGCAGCTTCTCCCTAGATAGCATTATCTCAGATCCTGCAGCCAAGTGACTGAAGCCTCAGTACGTCAAATGATCCATTCAGGGTATGTGGGTTCTATTTTCAATTTTGAATGACAGTTATTATAAAAGTTATTATAAAATACACTGCATCAAAGACTTACAAGTGCCACAGGAGTACCCAAAGCAACAACATGGGGTTGCCATCAACATTTTAAAATGAGAAGACCATTGATAAAAACAGAATTAAAATTATTAGCAAAATGTACTTTTCAAAGTGTTTCACTTTCAGCAGTCCTTTCCCAGCTATTTTCTTGTACACTAAGGAGTAACACAAAATAGAGTATCCTAAATCACAGACCCATCTACAGCTTCAAAAAAAAAAAAAAAACAAACCAGCAACTCGTGAAAGAACTGTTACCCCAGCTCTGGTCTTTTTTTTGTGTTGTTTAAAACCCTACATAAATCAAGAGGAGGCCCACAAAGGGAAGACTGTTTGGTTTCAGGGACTGGTCTTGATTTTCTGCTTAGGATAATCAAGATCAGGAATCCATCTCTAATTAAAGGCAAACAGAAAATACTGAGGATTTTCACATACATTCTTTTCATACTCCTAGCTTAACAAGTTATGTATATGGTATTCCTTCCCTTTAATTCAACTTTCTCAAACTATGTACAGGCAGCTTCAGCTGCAGGAAAAGGTGAGAGTATGTAGCATATCTAGCATTTAACTGTTTCCCTCCTAATATAGAAAGACCTGTTTCTTCATCAGAGGTATTTGGTAGAAATGTGGTTTCTATTTTCATCAGAAAATCTCAGTGACTGATTTTGATGTGTGGGGGTTTTTGAGGGAGTAGGGTTTGGTTTTTTGAATTAGTATATCCTAGTGAAGATGTTGGTCTGGCTTCTTTGAAGAAAGACATACTTTTCGTTTTAATAAACATACTGCTTGTTTGTTTGCTTCTGTTGTAGTTTTGGCTCTTTTGCAGTGATTTTCCATAGAAATGTCACTCAAATGTATGAAATTCAAGCAGGATGTGGGTTTTGTCACTTGGATGGTGATGCAGTTTCCCAGACATAAGTTTTTCATTAAGAAATTAAAATTGGCAGATTGGGTATTACAGTAAACTAAACTAGCTTGAGTATGCAGTAGGACCACAACATTTTGCACGGTGATGTTCAAGTGCCCCTCTCTTCCTGCACAGAGAAGTTTAGGGTTGATTTACATAAATTCTTAGATTTCTAACAGCAGCACCCTGGAAGTTGAACTATTCCCCATGCTTTTGGCTCCCTTTCTGAGACATTCTGCTGACACTTCCAGTGACAGTATAGCCCCATGAACCAATGCCTAATGTTTAGATTTTAATAGAGGGAAAGGTTTGTGATGATGTATGTGGATGCATTTAATGCTATGGCAATAAGATGGATGAGGATTAAAGCCTGCGATAGTCCTACCTTAGATCCTCTTCACCTAATGCTTGGAGAAAACTTACTCATATAGCTTGATTTTATTCACTAAACACATTTTGCAAAAGAAACTGTGTTGAAGTGAGCACAGTCTTCTAGGCCAGTTGTCCACAGTGGTTTAAACTGTAAGCTCTTAGGAACGGCAATACCAAGGTAACTTTCAATGAATGAAAAGATTCAGCACCTCCAGGACAAAAAAAGCCCTAATAAATGAGTGCGAATTTTCTTCAATAAAAGAGTGAATGCCCTTCTTTCCTGATGTAAGAATGGTGACAGTTGTGGAAGGAATACTGGGACATTTTTTTGTCATGACTGTGTATTTCTGTGGGTTGTTGGTTTGGTAGTTAAAGGCTTCCTGTAAATCATTTATATTGATGTGCATGTTCTGGGGCACATATTTTTAACAAGCTTATTTAAAATAAGCAACCATGAACTATGCATTTGGTTAGTCACCAGTGCATCCTTGATTCTGCTTTTTCCAGCTCTTCTGTTTATATTGACTCCTCCCGTCACTTCTTTGAAAAAAACTGAATGGCAAGAGAAGACTGAAAGCAGAGTGCTGGCAGACAGGTCCAAAATAATTTATAATAAAGTCACTACAGAGGGAAGTTTCTCTTCACCAAAATGCAAATGAACTTCCCATTCTTCTTACATATTATTGAATGCTTTCTGCCTTCCTTTTGCTTTCTATCTTCAGTCCTACAGCTACTGCAGTATACCCCTATTCTGACTCTAGTTTGCTGAGTTACTGTGACTCACCATGGTCTAAATTTTTGCCATACCAACAGCGTCTGTCTGGATCTTCCCTATAGTCACGACCTCCCTGCAACTCCTCCTCTCACTTTCAAACACCAATCTGTCTTCTGGACACAATGAACTCCCTGCAGGCTGTGGTTAGAGGCACCAACTCATGAGCAGGGATGACTTCAGTTAAGTCCAATGCTGTTCCTGCTCTATTGTCTCTACCCCACAGTATGGATAGTTTATCATTTTGCAATGCAGTTCCTGCATTGTCACAGGTCATAGCAGGGTAATGTTTTAGTGGTATGAGAATGACCTTATGTGTTACTCAGGGTAGAGGGTGTCAACAAATACATTTTCAGGGCAATCCCCTGTGCTTACTTGAAGGCCAAAAATCCACACAACTGTTCAACCTAATGTAGGTGACAGACAGAATAAGTGACAGTAGATATGAGAAATAGCTTGTATACAATTAAAACTGGTCAAGTGCATACATATAGTCCTACATGTGCTCAGGGATGGAAGAACCACGTTTTACACAACGATCAATGGAAAGAAAGACAAAAGATCCATTTGGAAAGTACTCCTGGTCAAGGGGAAAATAAAAGAAGCACATTGGTAAAGGAAGGGTGCCAGTCATAACGTTCTCTCAAAGTAAAGCTACTTTAACCATTATGAAATTTAAGTATAAAAGTTGCAGACAATACCTGACTCTTCTCACAGGGTTACAAATACACATCAAACAGCAGAAGACACAGGTCAAGAAACACTACTGAACTGTATCACCCCGCAACCATCAAGGTCAGGTCAGGACCCACTTGATCATTGGTTGGAAGAGACCTTAAAGATCATCTAGTTACAACCTCCTTGCCATAGGCACCTCCCACTAGATCAGGTTGCTCAGCGCCTGGTCCAGCCTGTCCTGAAACACTTGATCCATCTGAAAGTGTCTGTGCTTATTTCCAGGGGGTTGAACCATTAAAATCCATTTGTACCCCAACAATCTGACACCCAGGAACTCTGAGGAATCACCCCAGGAGCTAATGAGAAACAGAAAAGGAGTTCCAAGGCACACACAAGGAGATCTGAAGCCTGCACAGGGAGCTCTGAGGAATCACACATGGCGCCCCAGAACCTCAAACAAAGAGCTCCAAGAACTCATGGAAAGAATTCCAAAGCATCATCCATGGAGCTCCTACAAATCACACCTACAGCTCCGAGGCCTCACAACAGCAAGCTCCAAGGCCCAGAGCAGGAGCTCTAAGGCAACATCAGGAGCGCCAAGGCACACACCAGGAGCTCCAAAGCCTGACAACAAGAGCTCCGAGACCTAATACATTGACCTCTGAGGCCCACAAAAGTAGCTTCAAGGTCACACAGAAACAGCTTCGAAGCTCACAACAACAGCCGTCATTAACCGGCTTCCAGCCGGTGACCCCCGCCCGGCTTAACTACAGGCAGCTTCCACTTGTTTCCGCCTGGAAAGCCGCCCGTTCCATGGGGAAGGGAGGAGGGGCCGCGGGCGCATTGGCGCCGAGTTTCAATCCGCCGCTGGGGAAAGTGGCTCCGCCCCGGCAACTCCGTCACTCCGCGCCCCCGGCCTCACCGCTTTCTCAGGCTTCGAAACGCCCCAAAACCGAGGTTGTTGCCGGCTCCTTCTTGCCTTGATTCGCTTCCTCGTGTACGGCCCGGCCTCCACTAGAGCTGGTCTCCTCATCGAGTTCAACAACTATAGAACCATAGAATGGTTTGCGTTGGAAGGGACCTTCAAGATCATGTAGTTCCAACTCCCCTGCCATGAGCAGGGACACCTCCCACTACTCCAGGTTGCTCAATGCCTCATCCAGCCTGGCCTTAAACACCTCCAGGGATTGAGGGGGCATCCATAACCTCTCTGGGCAACCTCTTCCAGTGCCTCCCCACCCTCATGGTGAGCACTCAAGTCCTTCCATTTTTTCCTCCCAGTTCGCCTCTAGGCAGGTTCCACACCCCCCTCTTTTCCCCCATCTTCTGCCTCTGCCCCCACACTAAGCCTTTTCCAGCCATTTTCCCCCAAATCCCCCACACCTGGGCTCCACTGGAGACTCCTCCCCTCCCCACCTGTCCCACATCAGCCCCCCCTACCCCACTCTCCTAATTAACACCAGTGGGGAAGATTTTACTTGCCTTGTGACATCCTGTCAAAACACTGATGAGTTGTGCAGTGACTGTCACCAATGCTAGTTCTTCAGGCTCTGTAGCTGCCATTAGTTACACACGTGATAAGAAATATTTTCTCTGAGTGAAGTTTATAAAAACTTAGTTGAAACATGTTCTGGTTCAATGCTGAACGTGCTGCCATTGTGCAATGGAAGGGGCTACATTTTAATCATTGGCAGTGATGTTACCAGCACAAAACAGACCCAGTCCCCTGAACAATAAACTCGCTCTACCCTTTTTCTAGTCATTGTGAAATTATCAAATTGAAGACAGATTACCAAAGAAAGTTTCGGTTCAAACTCAAAGCTGTGATGGTGAGCTCCACCTTCCTAAGCACCAACCTGAACTTTATCTCCCCTAAGTCTGTCCCTGGGTTGACCCCCTGTGGTGGTCCCATTGGGTGCAGGTAGTCATCATGGCTGTGCTAGGTATAAGGTGGTTTTGATAAGACTCACAGCCAAGGGCTAACTTGGGCACTGCTGGTAACATGGTCAAAATTCATATATGTCAATCATTTTATTTCCATAAATAGGGAGCAGTTCAAGAGCCCTTTGAGCTCTCTTGAGCAGCAGCAGGCTGCACACTAGGCTCTCTCCTTGAGCAGGGATACCTAGTCAAGGTTACTTTTGCTTCTCAAGATTGAGAGGCTCCTTGTTGCTACAGATCCTCAATAAGCATCTCATAAGACACAAAACTTGGAAATCTTAGCTAAGAGACACAAAGTATTGATAGCACGTGTATAATCCTTTAGGCAGAAATTGCTGATGAAGGTTAAGACTAGGATTGGATCTATAAGCAAAGTGCATTGCTTTACCCACAACACTAGCAAGCCAGTTTGTTGGAGCTAGAGGACAGGGGGACTGGCAATGTGGTCACTGTTACACTTCCTAATGGTTTCATTGAACAGCTTTCTTGATAAAAGCTGCTGCCTTCATAGAGGAATTTACACAGCTGACATGCTCTCCTGAAGCAGAACAAACCCATCTTTCTCTTTTTGTCTTGTACAGTAACTGTTTCCCATCTCAAAGCTTTGAAGTTTTCAAAGCATTCTCACTCTGAAGATGACAAATTCAGTACACTTTTCCCTCATGCCCACAACAGAGAGGAAGACACAGAACAGCTACTGGGAGTTGGGATGGCAACAATATCAATCAATTTAACAACCTTGCCTCACCTCCCTGTTTTAGAATTTTCTCACTGCCTATGTTTTCCTGCTTTTTTGTAGCATCACTAAACCCAAGCAGCTTACCACTGTTGTTTGGTTGCTTCTTAAATGGTTATCTTAAGCTATTTATTGAAGTATTTCATGCTAAAGGAGATTGCTTGGCCTGTTAAAAGACTGAAGAAGTACCAGGTGTGTACAACCACATGGGAATTTTGATCTTGGGAGCTAAGTGCCAATAAAGATGTAAAGAAGGAAAAGTAAAAAGGAGAGTGCAAAAAGAGGGCAGCAAGACAGACAAAGGAAGAAGCAGCTAGAGAATAGAAAGGAGATAAAGTACAAAAATTTGCAAAAGTTACTGGAAGAGCCAATATCCTCTCATACATAAGATTTCTCAGATTCTCAAGAAAATATGAATGCTATCTGCAATTACGCAGGTGTCCTGGTTTGGGTAAAATAGGGTTAATTTTCTAGTTTGTAACTTTACTTTTCAGCTAGGCATCTTCTGTCTGACTAAACTCTGAAATTAACTGCACANCCTGGAGAAGAGAAGGCTCAGGGGGGACCTCATAGTAACTTATCAGTACCTGAGGGGGTCCTACAGAAAGGCAGGGAAAGGAATTTTTAACATAATATTGGATGGGAGGACTAGAAGCAATGGATGTAAATTGGAGGGGGGTAGGTTTAGACTTGACATAAGAAAGAAATTCTTTACAGTGAGGGTGATGAAACACTGGAACAGGTTGCCCAGAGAGGTTGTGGATGCCCCCTCTCCGGAGGTGTTCAAGACTAGGCTGGACAAGGCACTGAGCAGCCTGATCTAGTGGGAGGTGTCCCTGCCTTATGGCAGGGGGTTTGGAACTCGATGATCTTTAAGGTCCCTTCCAACCCAAACTATTCTATGATTCTAAAACTGAGATCTTTCCTACAAGCAGCTTTTCTGCAGTCCTGCCAGAGCCAGGAGCTGCTTGTCTTTCTCAGAAGCAGGAGGAAGCACGATTTACCCCAGAGAAAGAAGAGACATGAAACATTGTAGAAGGGACAAAAAGAAATTTACCCTGCGACCACCTTGCAGTAAACAAGGAGAGATATGACAGTGCTTGAGATAAAGCTCTGAGTGACTCAGAGCTTGATAAAGGGACCAGACAGTGGCTGACAGCTAACGTATTCATCGCAAAAGCTGATGATTTCAGAGAGCATGAGACAGATTGTCCCTCTTCAGCAGATGACTGGAAGAGTACACAATTACTGGCAATGTGGAGAAGCTCCAAGCAAACAACAAGTGGCTGAACATCGTAATAAAAAAAGAGAAGAAGTTAATGGACAGGAGACTCCAGTACCTATGGTCAGAATGGTAATCTCTAGGTCAGTGACCCAATGGTCAAAACCAGCTACATGTGCAGGAGAGAAGTGGGATCCACTGGTTTCTTCATAGTAGCCTTTCTCTTAGGATAGGTACCAGAGGTCCATCTTAATAAGTGTTGCAGCAACCTGTGGCAAGACTAAAGATAAAGCTAAGTATTGCACTTTTCAGGTAGAGAATTAACACAAATGAGTTAACAAAAACTTGGGTTTTTACTGAGAAAGAGAATAAATATATTTTTCTACCCTTTTCTAACTGTGAGGACAACCAGCAAATGCTTCCAAAATTGATACCATACGTGCAGATTAAAACCAGGCTGCAAGCCAAATCCTCCTCTTCAGTTTCACTGGTGGAGCCCAGCAGACTGTCACAGAGCTATGCTCAAGGAGCAGGGGAAAGAATTTGACCCTTTGACTGCTGCATCAAAATCAGCTAACCTCCCACTGTATTTGGCAGTCTCAATATTAAAAGTTACAAGAGACTTTGTGCTTAGAAACATACAGATTTTCTGCTAGAGCAGTTACATACTGATGTCCTCCTGCCCATCTCTCTCTGAAATTACATTCCTACTCTCCTGAGGAATTGTAACTGCCATCCCTAGTGTTGTCCCTGTTGAGCTATGGATGTGCTGGTCTGTGTTGGCCACTAATAAAGGAAGATAATCCATCTCATTGATATATGAATATGTACAGTACTCTCATGCAAAACTTCGGGAAACTAAGAGCAGTAGGATAAAATACTTGTTTTGATCTTTGCTGGTTTCCTTCCCCCTGTTCACAAATTATCTGACAAAAGAACAATGATTTCTTCAGTTGGGCTATCATTTCACTTCTTTATTCCAAAAAGACCCAGTACCAGATACTCAAGTATAAATTGTGCTACTGGCCATTTTCAAAGTCAGGCAATTCAAGTGTTAGTATTTATCTCATGATCACAACTGGTTAAGATTTATTTTTAAGGAATGGAGACTGCACATTGTATATATGAACAGGAATGTAGATTCCCAAAAGAATATACAGTACTTTGTGGTAAAGCTAAACCTTAAAATGTAGACCTTTAGTTAGTGGTTCCTATTTCTGCTGTGAAATTCTGGACAGTCTCTCTCAGAAAGTACGAAAGTCTACAGTATCT
The DNA here is from genome assembly GCA_013400935.1 of Turnix velox. Classification (NCBI taxonomy): domain Eukaryota; kingdom Metazoa; phylum Chordata; class Aves; order Charadriiformes; family Turnicidae; genus Turnix; species Turnix velox. The sequence goes on from VZTY01004610.1 coordinate 184,833, forward strand.
TAGTCAAATGATAAATACAAAAAAATATCCTAATTTAAAAAATAAGCACTCAGCGCAGAAGATTTCAGATAATCTTTTGTTTTTTTGGCAGGAGCAAAACTGTATGTAGCGTCTCAAAGATGAAACTCAAGAAAACACCAATTACTTTAATGCCTGACCTGCTTTATGTGATACAGGGAATACAAGAATCAATGAATTTTGGAATGAATAGTGAAACACCCAGTGCTGAAGGAAACAGTATGCATGAAGCATCTTAAGGTACTAGGCACAGCAGTTGATTAGTATTTCCACTGCTATCTGTCCCCTTTCTGTTCCAGGAGCCTCCTGTCACATGGGAGGTCACAACAAGATGAACTAATCCATCTCTGTGCAAAATAAAGTAATACAATTTCATTACTCCACTTATAGCCACTGCAGTTACAGATCTTTGTGAATTGAGGTAGACGAGAGAGCTGCTAAGAGAATGAACAGACAAGTAGAAAACAGAACCTGTGAAGGAACATACAAGGCACAAGACTGTTTAGGCTGGGAAGAAAAAGACATGACCATCTTCAAAATGGAAAGGATAAGTTTAACGAGGACAGGAAGCAATCTCAGATCCTTGCATATTTTTAAAATGCAGAGAAAACATTGAAAGAACAAGGAGTTGACTTGTACAAAGCATCTCAGAAAGGTGAGGAAAAAAATTCAGATCTTTTTGTGATTGGTCCTATGCTTTTGCCTCTACCTGTTATGTCCTGTATACTGTTTAGTTGACAGGCTCGCTCTTAATAGAAGCTAATGGAAGAGTGTAATTCACAAAGAAAATTTTGCCTTGTGGAAGTCTTACTTGAGACTTATGTCTTTATACTTATCAGCTGTTTTATTTCCATCCATTCTTATTTAGATCATGTGCATCCAGCTGTCTATATAATCTCATTTCTTTGCCAATAAAACTGCAGTATGAGTAAGATCCGGAAATCTTGCTTGAGAAAGGTGAGATAGGTAAGGGATAAATGGAGCAATCTAGCAGGATTCCTGTAGTCTGGTGGCAATCATCCTCCCCTTCCACCTACATTACCCAGGGCAAGATAAATAATGCTCAAAATTATATAGTATGTCAAATGCAATTGATACTTTGCTTACTGCATTTTTTTGCTTTCGGGTATGAGTTGCTATGTCACAGTCTGAAACTATAAAATAAGTGCTTGGAGATGTTCCTAATCTTGATAGCTGTTTCATACTTTTTGAAAGGAAGCTGTCCATAGCCTTGAGGAAGAAAGTCTGCTCCTTAGATACAAATTTGTGCCTACAAGTTTGAGGCTGGGTAGGGAGGTTGCTTGGAAGCCCACTCAATTTGCTACTGCCTTAGAATATGCTATAGCCTGTGTGAAGCCTAGTAAGATTTGGGGAAACATCTCAAATCCTAGAGCTACGGAGTGATAGATGCCCTGTCAAAGCACAAACCCACTCTTGGGCATATTGCAGTTGCAGCACTTCATATCTTCTTTCACTACTCTAGAAGTATTTACAGCATTGTCCGCAGGAATGGCCTTTTGAACAGTCCAGCCAGGAGAGTGAAATGATGAGCAAAACTCTGCTTTCGGCTACATCTGGCTTCGGCTTCTACATTGGGTAGTTAGTTTTTAAATGAAATCATCATGCTGAGGATGTGCCAGCTGGATACAGTAAAACAGGAATAGCATTCTGGGAAGAAAAGAAAGAAAAAGAAAAATATTCAAGGAAGCGCGTTTGTACCTCAGTTGGAAAACCAAAGACGAAACTTGCTGTTTACAGGATCATCACAGAAAAGACATGCTCTGAAGACCCAAAAGTGAAATTTTCTTGTTACCCACGCAGCCAACTACCAATCTCAACATCCAGCAGATAATTTGACTGTAGGTAATGCATTCCAAAGTCTTGCACTAAACAAGTTGATTTCAGTTAACTGCCAAACACCATCAAATCCATAAGGAGTTAGGATGCTCAAGCATTTTGAAAACATATTTGGAAAGGGGATTGTTGTTACAAAATAGGCGTAACTCTTCATTGTCTTGGTTTTTTTGTTTTAAGAACCAAACTCTTATATGACATATACAGCGAAAGATTCTGATTTACAGTGTTATTCAGAACAAGGGATCCAGCTGATCCCTTGTTAGACACTATGTGCGATAGACCAAAATGTAAATCCGTGCGGTCAGTCACGGATTGTCATAGCCACAGTTTGTGTAGGCTTTGCGGAAATTTTCTTGGACTGCACGTGATTAATGTAAGTTAATGATAATCACTATTGTAGTATTAAAAATCCAGCATTGTAGAGGGTAACATCTTTTAATAAATGGAGTTGCCAATCATCAGTTTCTTTATTTCTTTTTTGGTAGGGAGTAATCTCCTCTTTGGGATTGGGAGCAGCATGGAAGGAAAATTTATCATTTCCTGTCTTAATACTTTGCACTTGTCTCTAACAATTGCTATGTTGCAATTCTCTGCGTGCAAACCCTTTGCCATTCGACTTTAAACAAACATATGTGATTGCAGGGAACGGTGAGATTTAGAACAGTCTCTGGTTTTGCAAGTTGCCAAATTCTTCATTTTTCAATGCTTTGATGATGCTCACAAAATAGAAAGATCAACCTTCTTCCAGTATCAGCATTTTTTACAAAAGTCTTGAATGTTCAAACTTTATGCACTGGGTTGAGAACTAATCCTTGTGTGGCATCAAACTCCTGACACTATTTCAGATGCAGAAATTTTAACAAGAGGCATCCTTAAGATAAAAATAAATAATTTGAGAGGACTTGCAGACAGCTGCAGGTGAGTGAGATGTGGATGAATCTCAAGTGGGGAAATAAAAATGGAAAGGGAAGAATATCTGAGAGTTTTCTCAAAGATACTGTACCCTCTGGCAAGTGTACTAGACACCTCCACCCAGCATGTGCACAGAATAACACATCCTACTGAGATTATTGTGCTGCCTAACATACAGCAAAAAAAGAAAAAAATAGACACAAAAATTGTGTGTTCTTTTTTCACATATTCGACAAAGTAAATACTTCAGAGTTCAAGTTCTGTAGAAACAAAACAAGACAAAACAACTGCTCCTACTCCATAACATCACATTTTGTTGCTTTCCAAAAATCCTGATATAAACACTTTTTCAGCAAGCAAGCAACAAGCCAACCAAGCACTGGAAGCGTTTTGAACCATGACAGGATACTGATGTCAGCCAGAAAACAGAATTCATCATGAATTAATAAAAAGGAAGGGAGAGGAGATACTGTCTGTAAGTTTTAATCATGTACAATGAAGCAATAGAAAAAAAAAAACCTCAGCAAGAAAATAGGAACTCCAGATTTTTTCATTTGATAACTGCAAGTAATGCAGACATGCTCTGTACTCTATAGGTTTCATGTTCAGGAACTTTTAATGTCCAAAATTTAAGTGTACCAGGAATTGCTGGTAAAACCAGTCTGTTTTTCTCTTTTCACTGTCCAAACACAGAGGTCTCCTGTAATATTGTGAAAATAAATAGCAGATATTGACATATCCCATGCTCTGTCTGCTTTAATTTTTTTGTTGTGTTGTGGAAGCCACCGTTGATGGATAGAAAGTTAAATTTGGGTCCAGATTAAATTTAATTAATTATAGCGATCACTTTCCAGGAAAAAAACCCTATTTTATCTCTAATGTTGGGTCCCAATTAAAATAACCTCTCTGGCTTGAACACCAATGTTAGAGATGAGAGACCAAGCTAATATGTTTTGCTTGGCTGGTTATCTAAGTCTTTCCGCTGGCAGTTTCTCAAACTGACAGCAGTGGAGGAAGGCTGAGGCAGCAACAATATTCTTGGTTTTTCTGTCAGGATTGGAGATATAAGAAAGCAGCACAAAGTGCAAGGTAAAGGGCTGAATGTGATTGGGAATCACTTGTGTGTAGCTAGTTCAAACTAAAATGTTCCCTGCTGAGTAGCAGGGAAATTATCACTGTTGGTGGGGAAAGGGGTGCAATATTGGCAAAGGAAGCAAACATGGCAGGTAGCAGGACCCACTATAGTAATATGTCACGGCTACTGATCCTCTGAGCTGATACTGGGCCTTGATGTTTATAAACATACTTAGTCAAGAAATATTTTGGCATTTCCATAAATGTGCCCCCAAACCTGCACACACATCTCTCTCTTTATGGACTTAATACACAGTGCAAGCATCTCCCGTTAATTTGCACAGCCATATGGTCCATTAGGAATCTCCCTTAAGGTGATTCTTTGGCAGCTGCTTTAACTTCCCAGCTCCTCAGAAACTCCCAGGGTGAGAGACAAAACAACCCTTTAGTTTTCACTGCCCTCTGGTACTTGGGCAAACTGCAATGGGCTAATTTTAACTTTAGGCCTCAGCCAACAGGGTTTTTCACAACATGGAGGCTTCTCTAGTGAGAATAAGCTGATGGAAATGACATTTTCTGCATCCATCCAGGTTCTCTCCAGCAGCACTCCTGACTGCTCAGCCCAAGAACCTGAGAAAAGATGGAAAATGTCCCTCATAGGAGAGAAGAGAGAGGGGAATGAACGTGTCTGGTTCTTTGACCACAGCTACAAAAGAAAAAAGGAGAAAGGGTGAGAAGGTGAGATACACAGTGTGCATGTCTTTAGGCAAGGCAGTGGGATGCTGGCAGTAGAAATAATGAGAGGTGAATATGGACACTGTTGGTGCTGGGAGATGTAAATCAGGACCAGTCAAGCAGTGCTGAGAAAACCCTATCACAATGGAATACCAAGAAGGATAAAGAAACTTGGATAATGGGGGGAAAGGAGTCAAAGCTATACTGAGGATTGGTAAGAGCTGAGCACTTGCATGTTTCTCCCAGAAAAATTAGACATTCACATTGCATGACTGCCCTCAGCATGGGCACCAAAGAGCACAGCAAGTGCTTGATGGGAATTAGCCAAAACAGACCTTCAGTCAGGAACTGAAGAGTCACCAGCCCAACCCCATCACAACCCAAGACGCAGAGCCTGAGCTTCTACTGCCCCTGCTCCACTTCTCCTGCAGAGACCTATTTAACATTCCTTTCTTCAATGTGTTGCCCTCCTTCTTGTAATGAAATCTTCAACAACCTCTTTTGCAAAGGCTAACAAAGGAGGTGATGCTGAATGGATCCATGGCTTCGCATTTGGGAGAAAAAGCACTGCAAGCAAAAAAATAGCAGGGAAGACATGGATGTAGGGGGTAGGTGGTGTGAGACAAAGTAGTTGTCAACTGAAGCAACAGGAAGGAGCTACATGTCTCTTTGTACATTAAAAAAGGAAAAGGAGAGAAGGTACTAAACTCCATATTTTATCTGGCACTTTATGAGCCCCAAGACAGTTGTCAGGTGCTTTCAGCTTATTAACAGGAAAAAACAGGATACCATCCCTATGAGTAATGTACTTAGATTAATTGCTGCTCAGGGGTAGAGGGGGAAGGATTAGGAGGAAGGGAAAAGGAGAGTGATAGGGGGAAGAAGAGTGTGAGTACATAACAATATCAAGCTCTTTTCCTAGGCAAATTTATGCAAAATCAGAATACTTTATGCACTTCTAGAGCTTCTGTGGTAATCAGCCAGAGGAGCTGTTTTCATCTTACGAGGCCTATCCGCAGGGTATGCTAGAGATTTACAGCATTATTTCTGAAGATCTAATTTTTTTAGCTTGTTAATAATTTGACCAGCAGGGAGAGTCATGTGCCCTGCCCACAGATCACAGCCTTAACTTCCTAAGTGGATCTACAATTTCTACAGACACACTACTCTGTGGCTCACCTTAGACCAACCTGCAGGGGAGTCAAGAAGTCCATGGTAAAGGAAGTCCAGAAATCAGGACAACTCTTCTCCTTTCTCATCATCTTCTGCAGCACATAATTTAAAAACTTTCTAAATGAGTGGGGGTTTGGTAACTCTTTGAGAAGCTGTTCCTAGCTTGGTAACAATAGATGCCAAAATAGTTTTCCTCTGCCATCTCTCATGCTTCCCTACATCACTTTCATTGCTTAAAAAAATACATCTCAGAGCCTGCCTAATCTCTGTGAAGGTATTATGTATCCTTTCCATGTAGCTAGAAACTGATGCTTTGAAACTCAGGTTAAAGACCTGGCAGAAGTATCATATATTGCCAGATAAGTAAATTGAACCTGTCATCATGAAAGTCTACACACTTTATGGCATGTCTAACTCACTACAGTATCTGAATCCAAACAAGAAACCTGAATCCATATCGCTCACAATCTGGGAATGAGAAAAAACACTTAGAAGTTGATAGTCATCTGGATTATTTCTTCCAGGTCTCATTAAACAAATATAAAACAAAGCAAACCTCTTTTCAGATCCAGCTGACACCCAGGTGAAGATGCTGGCAGGAGACTCTGTCATGAGATCTCACTAACTGAGGTATAACTCCCAGCACTAACTCCCAGCACTGTTGGAGATGATTTTCAGGGATTACTTTCCTTTTTCTAAAAAAGTTTTTTTATTCTTGTGTAAAGACTCCTACTTTAGGGCAGTAGGATTCCCCCCATTCAAGCCTTCATGGGACTGAGAGGAAACAATGACATGGCAACTTAGGAAATTAATGTAGCTGCAATCTCATCTCCACACAGCTCAGAAAGGGGACAGGTCAGTACCAAACTGCAGATTTAGCTCATAAGAGGATGCATAAGAGGAGTTCATTTGCAACATTTCAACCAGAAATGAACATTTCATCCAGAGAAGATAGATAAAAATCTTCATTGAATAAGACAACTTTGTACCAATATATTATAGAAATACAATAGGGATTGCCTTCACCTCCTTCTGGAGCTCCACTTGTTAGTGTGGGACAGCAAACATGCACATTCTCTAACACTCCTGAGCAATAAAACAAAAAGAGAACAGGGTTTCAAAATGGTGAAATCGTTTAGAAGGAAATTCCGTTTAAAACACCTCAGTGCTGCTGCTTGCCTTTTATGATAATTTCTTACACATTTAAATGATCACACATTGAGCTGACTCAAATTGCAGGTCCAGTTTTTCATTTTTCACTACTGCCTGTAGCAATGATGGAGAACACCCCCAAATGTAAGCCACTGACATTTGCCTTCTCACCTCAGCCACAATGGCAGCAACAATACAACAAATACTAAACACAACAGACAAATATGACATCCCAAGGAAGAAATGCTTTGCAGGTTATCAATTGACTCATCAGAAATTCATAAATTATTCCAGTCTTGGATTGATTTTTTTTCCTTATGTGGGAAACAAGAACTGTCATAGAATGGGTGGGATTCCTCAGAAATACTTCTACTGGACTGAGTTATTAGACAGAAGTACCCTGTGGAAAGTTTTAGAGTGGAGGTTCAGACTGTAGCTACTGAATGGCTCCTAGAAGAGCAAACAACATATTTGACAGTAGAAAACTATTCTGGAGCTGTTGGGTTTTAATAGTGGCATAACTTCTTGCATCTGCTGCTTGTTTTCCTTTTGGAGGTCACAACCTCCAGGCAGAGTAACTGCTATGGATGAGATTACCTTCATCTGACATTTAATGGAGCTGGTCCTTAAGAGTAGGTTCTAGCACAAGACTTAGCAGTTTCTACCAAAAATTCCAGGAATCTGGATAAGTAGTGTAGAACTGCAGAGATTTAAGCAGATAAAAAAGTCCATTCTATATTCAGCAAACAAAAAGTAAGATCACTTCAAGGGATTTTTTCTGTTCTACTCAACTTCTGTGTCTGTGGATGAGAGGGGCAATCAGAGCAATCACAGGCATAGGCATGAACTAGAACAACATGCAGGAACCCAGTGGGCAAGGCAGCCCTCTAGAAAGCCACTCTCAGGGACAGAGAGTTTTGTTCAAGGTCCAAGAGCCTATTTCCCTGAGGTATAAATATTTGTGAGATGCATTGAGACTTAATTAAAAAAAAAAACCCAAAAAGCAATATGCTGACCACAAAAATTAACTCAAAGACTGTGCAGACTTGGTGTAATTTCAAATTGTGCTTTATCCCACCAGGCTTCCTATAAGACTTTGGTATGTAATACACTCTAGAGACTAGTTTGAGACCTTGAGATTTACTATATCCAGACTCAGTTTTAATCATCTGTTTATAAATTCTGTTTGTGACTAGTCTCATTCCATCAGCTAGTTAATTAAGCATGTCCAGCCTAAAGGCTGGGATAGAGATTCCTAAGAACAATTTTTTAGAAGGCTGGAATAGTCTTGAGCATGCAATGAAAAGGAGATGGCAGTTGAAACCAAGTGAAATACAATGTAAACAGCTGACTGTTTGGACTCATTTTCAAGTGTCTATGTCCCTTATCATTAGCAATATTCAAATTAAGTCAAAACACTTACAATGCTCTTGCATTTCTCTCTCTCAGACTAAATAGTTTTTAGTTGCTGCTCTACTGGCAGTGAAACTAAACATTAAACAAGTTAATCTTCATCTAAATGGGTTGTAAAGCAGCTTTTCTCCATAAAAATGTAAGCTACTTAAGAAATAGTGTTCGGATTAATTCCATGTCTGCATGTCCAAATACTGCTTCTGCCACAATCTATAAATTTGTTTGTCATTTTACAAGAGTCAATGATATCTTAAATACATAAAAAGAGCAAAGCATCATTTCATGTCATCAATTCTCCAGTGCAAATTCTTATGCATCACAACAGGAAATACTGTTTACAGTTTGAAGGTACCAAATAGATCCACAGTTTTCAGTGAAGTGTTGTCTCTGAATCGCAGCCACGCTCTCTGACCTTGAGAAAGTGTTTAAGAGATTGAATGTGGACATAATGAAGAGAAGATTTCATGACATGTGTTATAAAAATAATTATTTTTACTCTTGAGAATTAAACCAAGCATCTAAGAAAGCTCTGCTGAGTTGGACTTTATTGGCTCCTCAAGATACAAAATAAGTGTCCAGGAGTCTCTCAACAAAAGGGATGATTTTGGTTTTGTGATCACTCGTTCTGTATTAAGTCACCACAGAAACTGTGCTTCTTTTGTCCAGGGACTGCCTGCAGAAAACAGTAGGAAACTCTGGCCTAAAGATTGTGCTGCCATCTGGGAGTATGCTGTGGGGCAGTGTTTTGCTACTCTAATTACATCTATTTGTTTAAAGATGATGCTGCTCATTAAACAGAACAAATCCCTTCAGTTTATCCATCATGTAGGCTACTTACGTGGCTAAGACTTGCCCAGACCTGGACTGTAAGTTAATACTGCCCTAATTTTCCACTGTCTGAGGGCTAACTTACCTCCCACTATCCTGAGAGAGCCTGTGTTTGTTTTCTGATGTCCCCAGTATCTCAACAGCACAGCTCCCATCTGTAAGCAGGCTAACAGCCCAGCTGGCTCAGCAGAACTAGGTTCCAGAATTTGCAGTCTCCTGTGCAAAAGCCAAAAATATCTTCGAGGAACGTAACAGAGAGTTACCAGAGCTGCTCTCACACCATACCACTAGGCTGTTGCACTACTGAAATCTGGAAATCTCAGTGAAGAAGTATTTCTAAGAAAAGCTAAAGGGGGAAAAAAAAATTAATCTCATGTTTGCAGACGCACGTGCCTTAAAGTGTTTTTTTTTTTTTTTGCAAGCCTGAAAGAAAATTTGCTGTTTTGATTTCTGCATGTCAGGTGCTGACATACTATGGAGTACTTCAGTGCAACACAGTGTTCTTTTTATGTGCTTCCTAGCAGAATCCTTCTGTACAACTTCCTTTTCTATGTAATCTATGCAAGAATTCATGCAGACTGAGGAAAAGTGCAATATCAGATAAGGCACAATTCTATCCTTTTAGGGGCAATCAAAGACCATAAGCCCTAATAATTCACTAGGCATCTCAAGGTTTTTCTCCTAGTAGTGCAGTTGATTCATCCTTCACAGAGTCCATTCTCAAACTGTATGACTTACTTCATAGTATTTTTACTTTTCATGCAGGTTTGTCACCGAAAACATCACCAAAGTATTCCTGTCCATTCTTAATTAAAAGAAAAACAACAAAGGAACACCACCAACAAAACAAAAAACCCCTACCCTACTTTAAGGCATTTATAAGCACACTGGAGGCAGAACCTTTTTTCTGCCTCTATTGCCTAGAGCACCTGGGAAGCTGTTTAAGACACAACAGCACCATCTACTGAGACTGACTCTAGCAATCGTTGCCAAGTACGTTAAATAAAAGGTATATTCAGCTGATATTAGTACTATGTTAGTACTGACAACGTGCCGAGTAAAAAGGAAAAGGAGAATTACCTCATCTTGCCACAAAACCCGTTAAACTTTATCTATAACTACTGCTTTTCTCAAAATGGAGGAAAGCACTGGTCCCAACTCAGCACTCATGGTCAAGAATAAAATCATGTAACGGTTTGGATTACAAAAGATCTTAAAGATTATCTAGTTCCAAACCCCCTACCATGGGCAGGGACACCTCCCACTAGACCAGGTTGCTCAGTGTCTCATCCAGCCTGGCCTTAAACACAGAGAGGCATCCACAGCCTCTCTGGGGAACTTGTTCCAGTGTCTCACCATGCTCACAGTAAAGAAATCAAATTATTCATCATATAAATTGTATTTAGTAGGTGAGATGCTTAATTTGTACTGCTGCACACATGCATTAAAACATAGCTGTTTTTTCCTGGTAATATAAACCAGTTTCCTACTGAAGATATGCAATCATTTAAGCAAGTTTTCCACACAAGTAATAATAATTCAGAAACCATGCTTTCTCTGGAAAATTGGTTTGAATCAGCATCTTTGTACATTAGATTCAAGTGATGTATGATAGCAAAGAGGCTGGATCTAGCAATCAGATGACATTCAGCCCAGATACTGTATTAGGTTAATATTTCAAAGCATTTTTCACTGGCCTTTCATGGGTTACAATGCAATTTCTCCTCATCCTGTGTCAAATAATCAGCCACAACTGTGGCAAGATGATCTTTTAGCATTTTTTTTTAATCTCATATGTATTATTTCAAGGCATCCAGCTTAATATGTCTTGACACTGCCTTTGAATCAGTGCCTAAAAATGAACACTGCCTGGCTGGCTGCCTGGATGATTTGCTTAAATCTGCTTTTAAGAAAGACTGAAGAAATTGAGATTCTGTCTCACTTTAAAAAATAAATACAATCTGCTTTGTAGAAAGCAGATAACACATACTTCCTCTTCCTCCTTTTGTTCCTGTTTGGTAGGATCTGGAGTCTGATTAAAGAAAAAAAAAAAGCCTTATAAGAGGCTTCAAAGGAGATAAAGCTAGATTCATGTCTGTAACAGTTTATATGTAACTTCACTTTAGCTACTTATTTCTCTTCAGTGTCTTGAAGCACCTTAAGCTACAATAATAAACAGATGCACACTGGTACATGGTGATCAGGAGACAGCTGAAAAGGCATCAGCAAAAAGGAAACCTGGAAAGAAAATCAACAGGGCAATCCCACCTCCATTTACATTTCCAGATGCATTTTTTGCATTTGCCTGGACCTTGGGTACGTTCAGCAGCAAAGCTGGATCTTCATTTCAACAATCAATGCCATCTTCCCCTATCTTACTTTCCTGACTGCTATGTAGTCTTGGATCTGAATTTTCATGATTGGTCTCTGTTGATTCATGATTGGTCAGTGTGATTCAGTAGCACAACATAGCTAGAGTAACAGCATAGTCTGTAGTTTCATGTATGGCATTTCAATGTGCATACAGGTGTGAGTGACAGTGTGGTTAGAAAACCTTAGAGGAATGATACAACAATTTTATCCAAACTGCATCACGAGACTGTGAAAATTGTGATTTATCTGTTAGGTTACTAAAACAAGGACAGATAACAAGTGCTGCCCCTGGGCAGGAAGGTTGGGTGCAGGGACACAGGCTGGTGCCTGCCTGTCTGGGAGGCATGCCAGACCATGGAAGGGAGGAACTGTCTCCCTCTCCTCAGCACTTTTAAGATTTTGTTTAGAAAGCCATGTGTCTGATTTTGGGGCCCTTGATACAGGATAGACATGGATAAACTGAGGCAAGTTCAGTATTTGGGGGGGTGCAGCGCTGTCCTGCAAGGTGAGCTGAGCGACCAAGGAATTTTTCAGCCAGGAGAACAGAAAGCATTGGAGACATCTAGTTGTAGTTTCCTCATACATACATGGAAGTCATAGAGAAGATGGAGTTGGGCACTTCACATTGATGCATGACAAGAGGATGGGAAGCAATGAGTGTAAACTGAAACTAGAGAATTGCAGACTGCATATGACAATAGTGAAGGAGTGGAATGGATTGCCCACAGAGGTTGTGAAGTCACCAATCTCTCAGCTTTTGAGCAGTAAATTACTGTTCCTGTACACACACTTCATTCTTTGCTAAACTCAAGTGCTCCACAGATTATCATTAGTGCCTCTTCTTTCTTCATTTTTATTGTACAGTAGATATAAGCACTGGCATCTTTTACCCATTCATATGCTCATTTGTGGTAGTTTTAAGACTGATGAACACATGAAGTTTGAGTTCTAACAGTCTAATAATGAAAGGAAAAGAAACTTGGTCCATTCTTCATTCAACACTATTGTACATACTGACAGACAGACACAACAGCAATACCCATACCACTGAACCGTTTTGCTTGCACAGAATTTTCCTGCAATTTATGACAGAGAATAAAATATTATAAAAGATTCCTATTACTAAGATTACTAAGATGAGGATTTGGGATCACAATATGAAAAAAATATTCTTAGACCTTGTACTGTCATCAATGTAAATTTGAAACATTGTACTTAGCTTTTTAAGAAAAAACTTTCAAAGCAAAGAACCCCAAGCATCCATATAGGTTGCAGGGGGTTGCTTTTGGAGCAGGAAACATTTTCTTGTCCTCCATTTGGACAAAGCCTAACACAATTGGCCTCTCATCCATGAGAAGGGCTCTCAAGCATTGCAGCAACACTAATCCAAGGGTAGGTATAGCAGACCTATATACACTAAATCACTAATAAAGGGAATGCATCCTTTGGCACTAAAACCTTTGTCAGATAACTATCAGGCCATGTATGTGCGTAATTATATATACTGAAGTTTTTCAGTTTCACATAAGCAAGAAGAAACTTTGCAACTACATGGTTATCCTGTTTCTGTATATGCACAACCATGGGTTTGTTTCCTTAGCAGTATCTTGTCTGAACTGTGAGTTCATTAAAACATTTGAATACAGCCATCAGGAAGGTGAACATGAGCATTGTATGCATGCGTGAGTTCAAGGCCCTTTTTAAGTTCTGCTGTAAGATTACTGACAGCAGAAATTTTGAGGAATCCTTCCATGTATGCTGGTTAGTATTAAGGTACATTTTCCATTCCTCAACAATCCTGCCAAATCTAAGGGTAGAGAAAGAGGAGGGAACAATATAAAGTGCTTATTGCTTCCTTCTTAGGTTCTTTCTTTTTATATTATACAAAGAATATTGTTTTACTTCAAAAACTATCATACAATAGGGAAGAGAACTTGGGCCTTTAATCAGCAAGTAAACTTCAGCCAAGTTTTGTGCATATAAGCAGTTCCCATAACTTTAGTCTAACTTAGTATAGGTTTAAGTTGACACACGATAGAGCATTTTGTTAACTCAGATCTGTGTGGACATAGCTTTGGTTAATGCAACCAAGGCTTCCCTCAAATTCACTTCCCTAACTACTCCAAGGTCCACAGTAGCATCTGTCCTTGTTGGCTTCCTCATCACCTATCATCAGTGTTGTTCAGGAACCTCCTGGTCTGTGTGGGCCTGGCTATTCTGCCTTTGAAGAAAACTTCAGGATGGTTTAATTTCTTCAGTGAAATTAAAGTTATTTACAAGCCAGATAGGGCTCAAGATTTCCCTTATAAAATACACTCAGCAGTGAACATAACTGAAGAGTCCTGTGAAAAGCTGTCAGGTGATGGCTGAGTTGCTTCTATGAAGAACTGACTTTATGGACCCCAAAGATAGTCACAAGCCACCCACTGATGGGGGTTGACAAGACTCAGGTGAGCTAACACCTTTGAACTGATTCAGGATTTGAGCAAATGGAGCCTCATACTCACATCCTGAATCACTTAAAATATTAAGGTTAATCATAGTGTCTTCTAAGAGAATAAATGAAGCCAGGATGAAAGCAGATGTTCTCCTGCATGAGCACTCATGACCAGCAACCAGGTAGACAACTTCTTGGAGTAAATCAAAACTCTGTCATATTTGGGAAAAAAGTAGTAGGTGCTCAACAGTGTAAAATGCTCCTGACCTTCCTGTAGTAGGAAATCTATTGCAAATACTAGCAAAACAAAACAAGGGCTGAGAATAAGCAGAGGATATCTTTTCCTCAGGTCTTACCTTAAAAGAAGTGCATGAATATAAAATTTTTGTATTACAAATTTGACAGCAATACAGCAGGATACCAGTGTTGGCTTGCTGTGGTTGTAGTAGCTTGTAGTTTCTGCTATACCAAAATGGTTCCGAAAAAAATACCACAAGAATCCAGAGTCACATAAACAAGGCTTCTATCCACTTCTGCCCACTTCTTCATGTTTTCTATCGTATTGTTATACATGTCTTGCAATGACTATTTACATTGCCTCACACTAAATATTCTGGCCATACAATTCAGTTAGCAAATAGCAATTCCAGAAAGCAAACTGCTTCATAAAAAATTAGGTATTTTTAAATATTTCAAGCAGCCAGCCCCCACACATGTAAACATCAAAAACAATGTAAATATATGGGGAACATAAAGTATGTGGAGAGTTGCTGACAAAGTAACATGCTTATTTATCAAAGTCAGGAACCTCTCAAGCATTCTCAAGCTGTAACCCTAACAAAAGTCTATCTTGGAGACTGTTCTCATAATTCCAAACCCTACCTCCTTCCTCCCTTCCCCAGAACAGCAGGGAAGATGGGAGAAATGACCTCATAGGTTTTGCTTTTTGAAGAGTCCCAGAGGCAGCTAAAATATTACACAGTAGTTTTACTAACTACTGCTAAAGGCACAACAAGGCATTCCAAAATAGTTCTAAGCATTTTTCCAACTGGAACAGATTTTTCTTGCTCTGAGCTCATTTAAAACGGACTTTTTTCTTCCCTTAGCACTGTATACAATCAAGCTAACAATGTAAGAAGCCCAAACAGCAAGTTTTCATCTGCCAGTACAGCAGCATGAGAGAAAATGGACATTTAACACTAATACCAGATAATAAGGCTGTTATGTAAAATTCAGCAGGCTCAGTGGGAAGCTTTTCATGTAAGGTTCCTTCAAACTACTAATTAGCAGAAGAATCGCACAGAACATGCATGCCCCCTGTGTTCTTCCTTTTACTGGAAGAAAGCAACGGGATTGATTTCTTTAATAATATACGGAGATTAGCATCATTTAAGGCAAGAACAAAACCCCACTTGTTGACAGCCTGCTGACCTCTTGTGCTGATTCTTGAGCCCATCTTTGATGTTTGTGGGGAACTGCAGAACACAAACCAAAGACATTTATAATGATCTCACCAGTATTTGGGTATTTCTGAATAACTTTCTCCTTTTCTTGGATCCCCAGAGGACATACAGTTGGGGAACATGTACTTCAAATCCCATTGCACAAGTCAGTCAAGCCACATGGATGAAGGGCTGCATGGAGCACAGTTGAAGTCTGTGAGCCCTACCAGAAACCAGTAGCCGCCCTTTCGTGCAGCATTATTAGGGGCCATGTTGTACTTTCCTCATGAAAGGCAAAGCACCATTCACTGGTGCTACAGAATTATAATAAAATCCTGTCTTGGACATCCTTGCTCAGAAGTTTCTGCTGGCATGCATCCTTGCATCTAATCCTGGATGGGCTCATCTTAGAATCACAGAGAGTGAGCCCGGTAGGAAGGGACCTAAAGGGTTATATGTTTCTCAAAGCCCCAAAATCC
>VZTY01004611.1:8945-25097 GCA_013400935.1 Turnix velox
AGAGAAGGCTCAGGGGGGACCTCAGAGTAACTTATCAGTACCTGAGGGGGTCCTACAGAAAGGCAGGGGAAGGACTTTTTAATATGATATTGCATGGGAGGACTAGAAACAATGGATGTAAATTGGAAGGGGGTAGATTTAGACTTGACATAAGAAAGAAATTCTTTACAGTGAGGGTGGTGAAGCACTGGAAGAGGTTGCCCAGAGAGGCTGTGGATGCCCCCTCTCTGGAGGTGTTCAAGACCAGGCTGGACAAGGCACTGAGCAGCCTGATGTAGTGGGAGGTGTCCCTGCCTATGGCAGGGGGATTGGAACTTGATGATCTTTACGGTCCCTTCCAATCCAAACTATTCTATGATTCTTTCAAAATCTGCATGTGAAATTAAATGTCTTCCAAAGAAACATGCTACCTTGAAAAAGCAGAGAGGAAAATAATTAAACACAGTGGCACCTTCATTTAAAAGCTGTATTTTGCAGATTCTGGGAATTAAATAGAATCCACATGTTCAGGTCCCCAACAAAGAATCCTCACTCTGCCAGCTACATAACACTACTCCAAATAATCATGTTTGTGTATATATAACTAAAAGCTGGTTTATATATAAAAACTGAATACAAGCTAATTTAAACTGACTTTGGCATAATCACATCTAAATATTAGCTAAACATGTGAGACCTACCTCACCTTTTGCCTCAGCCCTTAGAGACAGTTAATTATATTAAAGAGCAAAATGGAATCACTATGTTTTGAGCTGATATTATCCACATGAGTTGAGACTCACAATATCAGTTCTAATTTGTGAAAAGTCTGGTTTCTGAAGTCAAACTTAAAACAAACCTGCAGTGCTAGGAAGCGAGCTTTGAGCCAATACACCCGAGTGACAAACTCCATCCAGCCCTCCTCAAATAAATCTCGCTGTGAGGATGCAAATGACAGCTGCAACAGGTCTCCCAAGAAATGAGTTCCTGGAAAATCAGGGCCAAACTTCCCATTCACAGAGGCAGCAGGGCAATTTCGTGGAGAAACTGCAAATAAATTAATTATATTTTATCATAAAGCTACTAGAATCCCATGAAGAATCAGTATTTCAGAATAACTGATCCACTTTAAGGCAAACAAACCAATAAAGGAGATCAGAAAGATATTCATGAAGAAAATAATAGCTCCAAAATCTAATCTCTTCCTGTAAACATTTGTTCCCATGTTGTTAGGGTGTGAAAAAATTAACATCCAGTTCTCACCTGTAGAGCTTTTCCCTTTTGTCAGCAGCCACTGATCTAATTGCAGTTCCATGCAAGAAAGGCTCATCAACATCATATCCTTCAGAAAAAAGAAAAAAAAAAGAAGAAATACAAAGGATAGCAAAATACACACAACTAAATTTGCAATTTACTTTAAAGAAAACCTTCACCTTGTCCTCCTGGGATTTCTATTCCCAAAATGTAGGTATTTCTTCCTTGGTCTAAAGGCATCTAATGGAATTTACAGATCAAGAGGTGTAAAACATACAGTACTTAGAAAGCATATGACAAGCCAATAAATACTTCAGCTCATGAAAGGCAGCCCAACAGCAATGTCTAATGTTACAAAAAAGTGACATCCTTATTTTTGTATATTAGATTGCTCTATAAGAGCAAGTTTCCAGAATATAGGATAAGCACTGATACTTGAGAAATATCCTTTAATTAAGAATATCCTTTAATATTTTCAGTACTTATCTCCATGAGACTGAGTGTGTACTCTTGATCTTATCAGCTTATTAATGCTTGCTGGATAAAGTTCAGGAGTATATTAAAGAAAACATCACCATGGATCTCTTACAGGTAGTTTTGTGTAGTGAAGAATTGCCTAGTTTCTGATTTAAATTCATAGGAATAAGGACTAAAAGTCCAGCTATAAAAAAAAAAAAGAGATACCTGCAAAAAGGCTCAAAAGTCCACATGCATTAACAGAATCGCCCTTTATAATGTTAAAACTCTGAATTTATTACACTCAGGGTACCTTGTAGCTCAAGTTTAAAATAAATACAAGGATGAAAAACAACAGATGAGCACAGGGACAGGGATTTTCAATAGTGCAGCTACAAAGTTTGGACTTGTAAAGTTTCATATACAAGCAAGAAGTGAAACAGTAATAATGAGACCCAAGGGAATACATTTATAAATACATTCACATTTGTTTAAAACAAAGTGCATATGCATATATGAAAAATATGCTAAAATACCAAAGCTCAGGATGTATAAAAAAGTTAACACCTGCTCCATAGCAATGCTTTCATTTGTTCCATAACTTAAGCCAATGGAACATAGTTTTCAGAATCCACTTTTCATTTGCAAAATATGAAAAGTTCATCTCAATAAAAAGAAAAAATAATTCAAACTGCAGAACAAAGTCATGAAAATGAATGCATATTGTAAAGAAGAATAATCTCCTGCCAATAAGCCCCTTTAATCTCATGAGATTACTATTTTTTCTATTTTCACTTGTGAAATCTACAAGTTTATAGAAATAGAATAAAATGATGAGGCTGGGGTGGATGAAGTTGATTTTGGTTTGGGTTTTTTGTTTGTGGTTTTTTTTTTACTGCAAATTGGAGGTTATTTAAAAAAAATAAACTGCAATTACTCTATTTAGAGCAGAAATGCTGACCCTCAATCAGCCAGGGTGAACAGAGCAGCCTCTCTACTCACCTGACAACAAAGCAAAACTTTATGTCATAACAGAAGCAAACAGAGAAAGTACAACAAATTAAATCAGTAAAATAAGTTTACAGTATTTATATTATGTATATTCATACATTAGGTATTATGTGTAGGGTATACTTGCATATAGGATCACCCAGGTATGATTAGGTGCTCAGGAACAAACAGTTCCATCTCCTGAAATACACTTTGGCTTGTGAAAACACACTGGGTAGGAGAAGCAGCTCCTCAGACAGATGGAAGCAAAAGCTTTATCTAGTTGCTGGATTTCTTTGAGGCACTTCTGGTAACACAACAGCAAATGGATGTATAAGGAAAAATATTTTCTTACCTTGATATGCTGATTACTTGAGTCCCTCAGTAAGGGGTTGGGAAGACTACTGCTGTGCTTCCTCCAGCTGTTGTAGATACTAAGGACCACCTCACACAAGCCAAGAGGCCACTTCACGAGGAACTTTTGGCTGATGACTTTTAGATATCTCATCATCAGCTCCAACATCCCACCATTGTTCAGGTTATCCAGCAGGAACTCATGAACGTCCTGTTTTTCTAGAAAGCAGAAAGTCAGATGTGGTTAAGGTCAAGGCAGAGCAGAATTTGAACCAATTTAAATTTCAGCAGTGTTTCATACAATGATCCTGCAGCAGTTCTCCTGTGCTGAATTAAATAATTTCATTCCAACCTGCTTAAATGAGAAACTCCACACAACAGAGCTCTTGCACACAGCAATTAAGCAGACTTTTAAAAACCCACACCTGCTACTGAGATATTTTTATGCTGTAAAACTATACTTTTTAAAATAACATATGCTTCTGCACCCTCTAGGTATGACAGGAAAATACAGAAAATAAACCATACAATATGGAAGGAACAAGAGAGAGAAAGAGAGGAGGTTATAATGAAATCCTTACCGGATTCCATAAATGTTGTAGAGTCAAATGACATTCTGTGTGGTCCAACGTGCTGGAAATTCTCCTCTTTGATCTCTGACTGCACCTCATAGTTATTGAAAGGGTCCTCCTCCTCCTCTGGATCTAATTTCCTTAACCTGTGTGAAACAGGGGGGCAAAATGCATCATATCAACAAAATATTCATTCTTTCTTTCACTGCTGACAGCTAAACATGGGCCCATGCACACATTTTAATCGTGAAAGCACATTAACTGAAGTAAATTCAGAAATTTACATCCAGTCCCCAAATTTTCTCCAAAGCAAGCTTATCCATTTTGACATCTGCACTGTCCTCTAATTCAGTTTCACACTGATTAAAGTTTTCTTATTTATCAAATAGCTTTTACTAGTTTTCACTAAAAGCCTATTTGTTAAATTTGTAAAAAGACAATGACTCACATCTGCTTCAAAAAAAAAAACACATTATGGTGGTTGTAATGTTGAGACATAACAATCAAATTCTCAAAGAGCTTCCTCTACACAGCCCTTGATACTCTCAAAGTCACTGCTGGAAAGTACCTGGAAGGAAGGAATTTCACCAAGAGCTCTTGAAAATCAACCTTTTCTTCTTTCTTACACTTGGTGTTGCGGACTCTAGCAGATCTCCTTTTTGCTGTTTCCCCACTGTCTTCTGTAATTCTCTTTCGTTTCACACCTTTCTTAGATTTATCACCTGCAGATATATCACCTAGAAACAGAATTTTAAAAAAAAGTGCCAGCAGTTAAACTGACAAACAAAAAGTAGATAATTATTTTTTTTTAAAAAGTTACTTGTGGCAAGCACTTCATTTTATTCTATGGTAACACTTGAGAGTCATTGCTTTCCTACTGAGGGCAGTGTCAAAAGTTCAAAAATCAATTAAAGAAGTTATTTTAATATAAGCTGGCTATGGTATTTTGCACAGAAACACTGGTGTGAGGTAAGAAGCAGATACTGAGAAATCTGCATTTCATTGGAATTCATTAGTTTAGTCTTCAAAAAGTTCCTGAAATGGGAAACAAAAGAGTCTGGTTTTAATTCCAGAAACACATGTAAATTTCCATGAATATTACTAAAATCCTGGCAACTCCTTTACATGTGTAAATACACCTATACAGCCACAATATAAGCTCTTTTTTACATATTTCAAATAAATACAGCTGACAGCTCAGTTCTTTCAGTTTCTTCAAGTTGCACATGGGAAGAAAAATAATCCAGTCATCTTTTTCTGTTTTAGCTTGTTCATTCTAAGGAGCTCAAGACTCTTCACAACATTAAAAGGCTGATGTAGAACCAAGCTACTATTCTTCTCATCTTAAACACTGAAAAACTGAATCAGGAGTCAATAGGACAAAACCAAAAGAGGTTAGATAGTCAGATAGTCCTGCACAACAAATCAACCCGACTCTCAGTTTCATTAGACAGAAAACATCCATTACAGAATAGTCCACTGTCTTGAGTGAGCAGTGTTCCTATGACTCAGTAAGGAATCAATGATATCCAGACATTATCATAGAATCATAAAATAGTTTGGATTGGAAGGGACCTTGAAGATCCTCTAGTTCCAACCCCCCTGACATAGGCAGGAACACCTTCCACTACATCAGGCTGCTCAGTGCCTTGTCCAGCCTGGCCTTAAACACCTCTAGAGAGGGGGCATCCACAGCCTCTCTGGGCAACCTGTCCGATGTTTCAAGTGGCCTTGCTTTTGTAATGTGAAGGGTTAAGAGAATTTCACAGATCTCCACTTCACTTTTTCTACCAGATGCTATACAAATGCTGAAAAGGTTTCCAATCCAACATGCAGCTTAAAGACAGTATTTTCCAATGCATTCTGTAGAGCTTTTATTACCCAGATAAGTAGGAAAGATATCTGGAATCCCAGACTGAAGTACCTTGCTCACCTACAGTAGCTCCTGGCTCCATTGAACTCTGGCTGTGACTTGGAAAGTTGGGTGTTGTTGGAGTGTAGGGTAATACTGGCTCTGACACCGTCACCACTGGATTGGTGCTGACAGGAGTTGGCTGAATGACGCTGACAGGAGCCGAGGTTGGAGAAAGAGACAAGTGTGGAACTGGGTCTCGGTATTCTGAGAGATCAATTCTCTTTCCCAGACTGGGTCGAGGAGGATCACATGTTGTGAGGTGGTGATACATGGCAAGTAAAGCTTCTCCTAAACACTTCCACCTGCATGGGGAAAAACACAATGTGGAATCATAGAATGGTTTGGGTTGAAAGGGACCTTAAAGATCATCTCGTTCCAAACCCCCTGCCATGGGCAGGGACACCTCCCACTAGACCAGGTTGCTCAGTGCCTCATCCAGCCTGGCCTTAAACACCTCCAGGGATTGAGGTGGCATCCACAGCCTAACTCATGGGGAAGATTTTCTTCCTCATGTCTCATTTTTTGGGCTTGCAGCCCAGAAGCCAACTCAGTACTGGGCTTCATCAAAAGAAGTGTGTCCAGCAGGTCAAGGGAGGTGATCTTGTCCCTCTACTCAGCTCTGGTGAGACCCCACCTGGAGTTACTGTGTCCAGTTCTGGAGTCCTCAACATAAGAAGGACATTGAGCTGTTGGAGCTGGTCCAGAGGAGGGCCATGAAGATGATCAAAGGGCTGAAGCAACTGCCTTCTGAGGACAGGCTGAAGGAGTTGGGCTTGTTCAGCCTGGAGAAGGCTCAGGGGGGACCTCATAGTGCCTTCTCAATACCTGAAGGAGGCTACAGAAAGGCAGAGGAAGGACTTTTTTATAGGGAAAGAATGGCAGGACTCTGAGCAATGGAAGCAAATCACAGCTTCACTAATTCTTGTCACATTGTTTCCTAAGCTATATTTAAAAACCTAACAGCATTCAACATTGTTTTTCCCCAACAGTTTAAAGGTATGAGAGCAGCTTTTCAGTGTGAGAGGAATGCATATTTGAGTGCCAAAATCTATCCTACAACTAGAAAGCTTGAGAATATTCTTCTGTGTTTCCTGTCATATGCACCATTGATAAACTGAAGCCTGAAACAGAGGTCCTTAGGAGCTTTCCTTCTAGAGCACACCACTTATAAAAATAAGAAAAAAATGTGGCAGCAGGCAGAAGTTTTCAAAGGAAACTGAGGAAGGAAATAGGAAGAAAATGGGAAGCAGTAACTCTCAAAAAAAGATATCTCTAACAAAGAAGGGCCTATGCAGTTGTTGGTAAGGAACTTAGATTGAACCCTAAAAATGGCAGTGTCAAGGGAATCCCTTTCAGGTTCTGCATTTAATCAAGAACAATAAAAAATCTCTCCCTCATCCACAAGTAGAAGCAACTTCTCTGCAAAAGAACCTGTACGCAGGGCCTACCACTGCTCCATGTCAAATAAAAAAACAGAGCAAAACCAAATCCTTTATGCTTTAACAAAGGCATTTAAAACAACTTATGAGTATCCTTATATATTGTTACAAAAACAGAACTGTAATTTGTTTCCAAGCTTCCATTACCACAACAGTAATACTTTTTAAACAGCTAAAGTCACTTTGAAGCTTGTATACAAACTAACTACAGAAGAAAAATGCAGTTACTTGGCTGCAATGGCTGCACAATTATTCTTATTTATTTTTTTTACATAGAATCATAGAATAGTTTGGGTTGGAAGGGACCTTAAAGATCATCGAGTTCCAACCCCCCTGCCACAGGCAGGGACAAAAAAAACCTCTCTCCATCTGCTGCACATCACTGATTTGAATTCAAAGGTTGAAAACTGGCAAATCCAGGGTTTATGCTAAAATCATAAGCATGCCAAACCAATCCATAACACTCATAAAACAGGAAAATATGTTTGTTTTTACGAGAAAAAGAATGCTCTGAAGAAATCTGAAGTGCAACAAGTAGCTTCAGAGAATGCTTTTAAAGTGAGAAAATACAAATACCTACGTGAAAAAGGGAATTGGCTGTACCAGCCTGAGATCTGGCTCTCTCTCACGCACAAGCAAAGCTTGTCTTTTCCTACGGAGCTCCACAGCTTCATCTATGATTCTTCCTGTTTCAGCTGCACTCACATTTACATTATGGATAGACATGTCACTAGGAAATAATAAGAAATGAAGTTAAAAGTTCTGTAGGCCAGTTGGTGGGGGTTTTTTGTTTGTTTTTTGGGTTTTTTTTTAAGTTTGTGGAGATCAATTTGATATCTTCCTAAAAGGCAACAAAAAGATAACAGTTTTACAACAAGCATGCAAATTAAATTGTTTTACAAACTGTACAGCACACGTATAGAAGTGATCAGCAGTAAAAATCTCTGCTCTGCCTGGAACAATCAAAAGAGAAATGAAGATGTCCTGTTCTGTTTTCCAAACACTGAGAAATTAAAGGAAAGCAGGGAGTTTTCTTTCTGAGACAGCAGGTTTTGGTTAAAAAAAAAATATGGCTGAGAATTTACTTTCATTACAACAATTCTGAGGTATTCCTGTAATCACCAATAAAATTTGGAGTTGAAAATTTTCTTGTAAAGTATGAATCTAGGTATGAAAGTGAAAAACAATCAACTTTCTATGACAGTGCAATCCAGAAATAAATCCAAGTAGCTTGGTTTATTCTTTTCATTAGGGAAAAAGCCCAAAATGAATGCTGCAGCTATCAGCTGCAAATAAAAAAACAAAACAAAGGCAGATGGTTACATGAGATATAGATATGAAAACATAAGCAGCAGCAAGTTGATTTTTTGCCTCTTTTTCTCTTCCTCCAAAAGTAATTACTGAAGACTAATCTGTCAGCAGCACCAACAATTAACATTTAGAAGGTAGATGGACCAAGATACTGTTAAATTTTAAGGCCTTATACCTCACCAGTTTTTCTATACTAGCCCAAATGCAAAACTAAGCACTCCAAATGCAGTATACAGATTAAGAAGCCATTCACCATTTGAGGAACATCCTTAAAGAATCTTTCCGGAGGCAAGGCTGCTCCTCAAAGATTTTCTCCTTCAGGACCAATCCTTTGCTATACAGACAGTCTTTTTCCAGAGCTTTGCAGATAAAATACAAACACGCTGACAGAGAAACAAGAGATACAGAAATTGACACTTCAATTCATTCAAAAGCTCCCATTTCTGGGCTTCATATTCACCAACGAATTCCAAATAAATATGACCTTTACAGAAATTAGTCCTATAGCTCTGCAACATGTCAAGTAATTACAATCATACAGTTAAGATAACCCATCACATCTCACATATGTTACATTCAGAAAAAGAATCTCATTAATTTTGTTTAAACAAATCTGCAGTACACCTTTTAATTACTTTCAAGACTCCCTTCCTGCACTGAAGGAATTAGAATCATAAAGCAGAATCACAACCTTTTACCATTCTCACAAAATCAAATGCCTTAACTGCAGATTGCATTAGTGTAACAAGCAACGTATTTGCTCATATGGGCAACTAGAAAAAGAGAATCAGACCATTCCAGTGCCAAAGTCAAGGGACCAGAATCCATATTTCTGCCACCTTGCAATTTCACTTCTAAATTTCCTTTGAATCAGTTCATCCAGAGGATATTGCTCAAATGTAAAATCTTAGGGTCAGTTGTATCAACTGTTGTAGCTACAGCTGATGAAACTACACTATGAACTAGACTGCAGGGCTGTATTTTCTACAAATCCTGGAACTATGTAGCTGGAAATGACTTGAAAATCAATACAAATTGAAAGGCAAGAGAACAGTCTTCAGGGAAAATTCTTGCAGGGGGTGTGATCTTAGAGCCCACAAATACTTATTTTTAGGGTAACCAGAATTGATACAAACCATCACACCATGAGATTAAAAGAAAACAAACCCTATTATGAAGCAAGAGTCTTTATCACTCCCTAAAGTACTACTTACATAGAATCATAGAATCATAGAATAGTTTGTGTTGGAAGGGACCTTAAAGATCATCGAGTTCCGACCCCCCTGCCATAGGCAGGGACACCTCCCACCAGTCCCCAAACACTGTCAGATTTCCATGTTTTAGAAAAATGCTGTCTCCCACTCATACTTTTTCATGTCATTGGTGGGGCCATGAGGTTTTCTTAGTCAAATTAGATTTTTTTCAAGCACTATAAAGTCCAGAAATAAAGCTGTTTTCTGCAATATATATATATGAGCATTTACACAATGGCATTTTATTGCCTGCAGCCAAGTGCCTTCTGAATGAATAACCAAGAAATAAGAGTTCCAAGGCACAAAAACATGTCATGCATCAAAATAAAAATGTTAACTTTGTCTTCCATAAGATAAACTTTCTCCTATATGATTCCATCATGACAATTTTCTTACTGAGATGTAATATAACAACAACACTCAAAAAAAAAAATTCCCTAGGTCTGTGCACTTACTCGTGTAGTCACTGAGAGTGTACAAAATGGTGATAAGGTTATCTAAACAAGGCCAGTGGTCAGGATTACACCTGAGACCTTCTTCAAAAGCATGGCGAGCCAAAGGCAGACGGATGAGTTTTATTGCCACACGACCAATTTTATACCATAGGTTGACATCAGTAGAGTCGAGCATTACAGCCTAGAAAGCACAACAAACAAATACATTATTCACTTGTCTACCACAACTGGTGTTGCTTTTGTTATCAGCAGGGTCAATACTGAATTTAGGGACCAGTTACATCACATGTAACACCAGAAAGCACAGATAATAGAGACATATATTCAAATGAAAGATACTGTTAAGTTTACATCTATATTTTAGCAATTTTTTTGCAAATAATGAGGCTCTAGTGTTTGATTTCAGCTGTACCGTACCTCTAAATAAAACTCCATGGCTGTCTCCAAGTCATCCCTTTGAGCTGCCAGCTGTGCTAGGTTTTTGTAGGTGGAATATTTTAACATCAAGCCTGGATGTTTCAGCCCTTCTTTCTCATCACGAGGAAGAACTGCCTGGAAATGATGAAATAAAAGCAACACAGGCATTAAGGAATAGACGAGCAAAAAGAACTGCAAAAAATTATTAACTTTAGAAATGACAATGAGAGATGCCAAAGTTTCTAATACAAGATAGAATAAAAACAGTTCTTAATGTTATATTTTCAGTAGGTCACTGACCTCTCGCAGGAGACGAATCTCAAGCAGCTCATGATAAGCTTTAGCAGACTCTTCAAATCTGTCATGTTTCTGAAGGTCCAATGCCTTATGGTACAAAGCAAAAGCTTCTGCTTCCTGTAGTATAAAAATTAGAATCTATTTTGTAGGGTATCCTTATCAAATACACTTATTAAAATACATTACTATTTATTAGCAGCATTTCAGACTTCTGAGCAGTTGGCATAGAGACTGCAGAGCAGATGAGCCTCACTGACCAAAATGAACTCATCTGAGAGAAATCTGAGGGTCTGAGAGATGAGATACTCAACACTTTCTTAAAAATTGTGGTTGTGAACAATCCTTGCAACAAGAGAGGACAAAACACCCACCAAGACAAAATTTCAATGCAAAGCTTGTGGCTTTACTTACTTGAGCTTCCTTTGTCTGTGTCTTATGACTTTTGAAGGTACCTTCATAGTCATCCTCAAATGTGGAGCTTGCATTCAGTGCTGCAATTCGAATCTAGAGACAGGAGACAACAAGAAATATTACAGCTACATGTGCCCCAGTTCCCCATACTAACTGTTTTTTTCTCTTTTTTTTTCCCTTGATTTGAATTGAATGGATAATACTGAGAGATTTCTACATAAAGTTGCAAGAACTGTAATAAATTTAGTCACTGCTAATTGAAAATAATGAAACACCCCCCCTGAAATTCACTAAAGAACCAAAATTTCAAGTGCCAAACAACAGCATCCCTAGAACAGACATGTGCATAATACAGATTTTTTTCAGAAATCCTAAATATACCAGTAACCACAATCACTCCAAAAGCAATACACTCATTCTGCCAACTCATTCTCAGTCCTGGTGAAAGAGAAAATTTACTGGTTTATTTCTACAAAAACAACTCAAAAAGTGCCCCAATAAGCCCTTACCATGTTCACAGCTATTCTTCCTGTCTTTCTTCAGTATTAGGAGGAAAACCTGGTCTGGAAAGCAAAAATTATTAAAATATTTAATCTGTCCAAAAAGAAAATATTCAGAAGCAAAAGAAATAGTTTAATTGATAACTTATTTACTGTGCTACGTCACCACCACCCCATGTCAAGAGGTAAACTGCTTTATCACATAGGAATTAAAGTGAATTTTAACTAGAGACAGAAAATCAAATATGAAGTTAAGCACATTCATTAGGTTAGGATGGCTTTCAAAATGCTAGATGTGGCAGTGAGGGCAGAGTGGAAGTATTGGCAATTTAAGACAGCAACTTAATGTAATACAGATGTAATAGTATTTAACAAACACCCATTATATTAAGAACATTACAACAAAAATCCATTAAATGACAAAAACTAAAATAAAAAATGCTCCTCAAACACTGATGTTTGATAAACATGAACTGTTGGAGCTCATGAGTTTATTTTCAATCCCTTTAAAAGAATCATGGAAGTTTTGCTGCACCTTTTACCTATAGCATAAACCAGGCTGCACTCCCATGTCTAGAAACCACAGCACTTACAGATATTTACAAAAGAAAAAAGGAAGAAAAATAAGAGAAGACTTTGCAGCAGGCCATAGGGACTGGTCAAAGCACTGCTCAAAATACTGTCCCTGCCTCTGGAAATTCCTCTGATGAAGGGCATTTCCATTAGATTTACATAAACAAAAGAAACCTAACTTTCACTAACTGGTATTTCTTCAATTTAAAGGAAAGACAATAACATTAGTATTATATAGTATTATATTAGTATTATTAGTATTAAATAACATTAGTATTTTTACCATTGATAAAAAGCTTAAAGAGAAAAATAGACATTTATAATCTGTAAGTAATTTTTTCTCATAACCAAGCTAATAATTTATACTACTAATTGGTTGAGACATCATGTTAGTAAAAGCAAAAAACCATTAAACAGATTGTGCTGCTTTTTTAGAAAAGCCTCACTGCTAGATGATAAAATCTTCCACCAACTCAACCAAGATGAGACTAAAAACAGTCTTTAATATTGGAGACCACCTTAATAGAAGAATAATTGACCTAAGGAGGAAGGAGTGGATGCTCTGAGCTATCAACTGAATTAACTCATGCATCATAGTGATTAGTTCCACACACAGGAAATAATGCTTTGGCGGGAATTCTATTCATTAAGCAACAAGATTATGCTTACCCAGCTAAATCAGGCTGACAACTGCACAGCAGTAAAGCATTTTCTCTTGAAGTCACTAAACAAGCATCATTAAAACCTCAAATCACCTTGAACACAAGGATTCCTTGTCTACTTTGCCTATGGAGAAAATCTACCCACAGAATTAATGGCTATCGCTTGCAGAAATATTGAACAGCTTGGGTTTTGACAGCAGCACAGGTGCTTATATCTAAATAAATAAGGCTGTGTGATCCCAAAACAACTACATATTTGAGTGGTTTTAAGTTCATTTAAAATATGCCTCTATTTCGGAATGTGCTCAAACATAATTCCACTCAGGATGGCAGAGGAAATCAACAGGACAGAGCCTGCAGCCAAGAGGCTGTGGTCAGACTGACAGCAAAACTGCAACTACAGCAAGGGTGGGGAAACAATTTTAATCCCGCTTATTTAGGCAGAAACTTTGTAACAAACATTTAGCAGCTCTGCTGTTCACAAAAGGAGAGAGTTCCACTGAGTATGTGTAATGCTTTCGAGAAACAAGACAAGGATATCACCCCCACACACATTTTATATCAGGTCGTTGTGGAGAGGGGGTGGGGGGATTTCATTGATTTTTAAACCCAGCACTGGACATGGATGCCAATCTGAGGGCTGAGCTACAACAGTGTCACAACATCGAGGAGGTAAGTATGTCACTACGAGCACTTGGAGATGCACACAGCTACACCAAGTAGGTAGGAAAAGCAAAAGGATTAGTCTTTAGTATAGTATTACAAACCGTTTCGATTTTTTTTTTAGTCACAAGAGTATTTTTCAGCTATAAATCCAGGTCTGGGACAGGCTGGCACAACCTCATTTAAAAAAACCGCCGCTGTAAAGCCTTTTCTATCTCTTTTTACCTAATACTTAAGAAAAATTTCACGTGTCAGCTGCTGTTGCTAAAGCCTGGGAGTCTCCACTGCATCCAAGAAACAAAGGGAGTGGATCGGGGCTCGGCTGCTGTTTGTGGCTATTGCTGTACCCAGGATCCACACATTGCAAATATACATTTGAATTTAAAAAAAAAAAACAAAACACACACACACACAAAAAAAATCAAACAAACCACAACAACCAAATCCTCTCAATGTCTGTTTTGGTTTAGGATATTGTTTTTTATAATTTCTTCTAAGATCAGATGCCTTTTTGCAATAGTAGTCGCTTTTTCCAGAAACATGGAGGTGCTTTCTGCCAAGAGGAGCGGGGCCGCTGCTGCCGGCTACCGGAGGGTGGCACTAGGGGCCGGGAGGAGAAAGAGGAGGAAAGGGAGCCCACGTTCCCCTCAGCCCATAGCTCGGCGGAAGGGAGTACGGGAGGCCCCGCCGCCGGGATCCGGCAAGCCTGGCACTCCGACACAATCCCACACTCACCTGGCAGGGCCGCCCCCGGGAAGCTGCTCCCGCCGCGCCCACCCGCGGCTCCCGGGAGAGGCGGCGGGCCCGGNNNNAGGCGGCGGGCCCGGCCGTCACCACAGCAACCCCCACCGAACCCCCGGAAACCCCGCGCCCCAATAAAGACGTGGCTCATTGGCCCGGCTGCTGTCCCTGACACAGCCAATGGGAGCGCTGGGCACTGGAAGGCAGTGTGGGACAGGGCACTGGCGTGGAGTGGGGGGTGAGGAGTGGCTTCAGTCAGTTCTGTCTTGGCTTTCCAGTGAGCCTGGAAGTCGTCCCAAAGTTACTGGTTTTCCTGTGGTGCTTTAAATAGGAACCTACATTTATGGCTCTGCCTGGTGGTTGAAGGAGAGTGTGGGGTGGTGACCCGAGGTGAACCCGAGTCTGGGTCATAGCATTGAGCTGTTGGAGCAGATCCAGAGGAGGCCACGAAGACGGTCAAAGGGCTGGAGCAACTGCCCTATGAAGACAGGCTGAAGGAGTTAGGGTTGTTCAGCCTGGAGAAGAGAAGCCTCAGGGGGGACCTTATAGTAACTTCCCAATATCTGAGGGAGTCCTACAGAAAGGCAGGGGAAGGACTTTTT
This sequence comes from Turnix velox, assembly GCA_013400935.1. Taxonomy (NCBI): domain Eukaryota; kingdom Metazoa; phylum Chordata; class Aves; order Charadriiformes; family Turnicidae; genus Turnix; species Turnix velox. The sequence continues at coordinate 23,790 of VZTY01004611.1, forward strand.
AATATGATATCGGATGGGAGGACTGGAAACAATGGATGTAAATTGGAAGGGGGTAGATTTAGAGAGGCTGTGGATGCCCCCTCAAACCCTGGAGGTGTTTAAGGCCAGGCTGGACAAGGCACTGAGCAGCCTGATGTAGTGGGAGGTGTCCCTGCCTATGGCAAGGGGGTTGGAACTCGATGATCTTTAAGGTTCCCTTCCAACCCAAACTATTCTGTGATTCTATTTATGAATAAAGGAGCAGAAAAGAGCGAGATGGGGACGAATAGGGCCGGAAAGAGCCGAGCGGAGGCGGAAAGAGCCGAGCGGGACCCAACGGAGCCCGAGACAGGCGAGCAGAGCCGCGCGCTTCGGAAGATACCCGAGCGGGAGCGAATATACCCGAGTGGTGCCGGAAAGGAGCCGAGCGGAGCCGAATGGCCGCTCTCGCTCCAGCCGGTACCCGAGCGGGGCGTTAACCGGGAGACGGCGGGACGCTCAAAGACGTTCAGAGATGCGGTGACGGAGACAGGGGCCGCTTGCCCACGGAGCTGCTCCGGGCAGGCCCGGGCCTTGGCACAGCGGATCTCGGGCACCAGCCGCCCCTCGGCAAAGCCGCCCGGGCAGCGGCAGCGAGGGAGAGCGGCGGGAGAGGAGCGGGCAGACGGCGGAGCGGGCGGAGCTGCCCTTGACAGCCCTTTCCCAGCCGCCGTGTGCCTGGAGCTGCGGCTTCGTCAAGTACCGGCAGAGAGAAGTCCAGCGTGGACCTAACCCTGGTGAGGCAGGGAGGGAAGGTGGGAGAGTGGAAAGAAAAGGGCGTGAATCGTGGCTGGACGTGTCGGGTGTCTAGAAGAGAGGTGAGTCTACTGTGGGAGGTGCGTTGGAGGAACCTTAGGTAGATGTCAGAAGAGCAAGTGTGCCCAGAATAGAGAAATCGTGTCGGCTATGGTCCCTGGAGGAGCGTGGGTCTGCTAGGTGAGATCTGAGCCTCTAGATAGAGAAAAAACCCTCTGGGAGATGGCTGAGAGGAGCGGTGGGCAGAATGGAGAAATCATGTGCAGAATCTTCCGTGGAGGATTGTGGGTTTGCTAGCGTTATCTGAGGCCCCTAGGTAGTGGTAAAGATGGGCCAGGAGATGCCTCATACAAGTGTTGCAGGGCTGCCAGGAGAGACGTTATTGAGGAGTAAGGAAAAAGCTGATGAAAAATGATAGTTGTTAGGAGTGTGTCAGTGCAGCTCAACATGTGTTGTTCGTAGGGATTTGTGATGCCTGTAGAAACAAGACTTGGAAGGACGACACAGTGAGGTATGTTGAAAAGACAGAAGAAA
>VZTY01004612.1:9751-35175 GCA_013400935.1 Turnix velox
GTTAAAATTTTTTAAAAAAAAAATCAAGGAAAAGCAAAAAAAAAAAAAAAAAAAAAAAAAAGAAAAAAAAGACAAATTACATTGTTTCAATGCAAATAGTACACACCACACACCCACACTTTGCATTTTTCCATAGTTGCCTTGTAAGAAAATGACATTTCCCTAATTCTTTTCAGTGAACACACTTTGCCAGAACCCAGAGAGCCCTCCTGCTCACCCTCCTTCCCCCAGTCCCTCTCAAAAGTGAGCAAATCTCAAAATCTGATCCAAAATCTCAAAATCTGATCCATTTTGTCCATCTATTAGGAAGTGCAGCATCATCTGAGTGTTACTTGAGATTGATCCTGGGGGGGGGGGGGAAAGGGAGAAAAAAAATCCCTTTGCTAGGACATGTGTATGAAGTGAGAATGAAATCCTCCAGGAAGCACTAGCATCCTTTTAGTGTCCTAGAATGAATGAAAAGCTTTCTCCAGGGTGTTACAAGGTTTTAGTTCATGATTTTTAGAGAGAAAAGAGGGAAAATCCACCTCATTTCCTGCATCTCCTCTCTCTTGTTTAACAAACAGCATTTTTGGATGGAAAAAGAATTTCAAGTGGCATCTGCTTACCCCTGCTTCTTGCTTGGGAAATATTTTGGGGACCAAAAGAAGCCAAATGAGATGTTAGGTGGTGGCATTTACCTCCAGACCTGGGATAGGATGGATACAGGTCACTCAGGAGCTCTGTAGATCAGCTCTCAGGACATCTCACCCCATCTCCTCCTCTGGGGGGGCTCCCTAAGAAAGGGGAATTGCCCCAAAACCTCCATCACCCCCCAAAAGATGCTCAAAGCAGCTCAAACACATCATAATTTCCAGTCAAATCATGAATGTCCCATCACAAGCTGTTGAGATGGCAGAAGGAACAAAGCTCCAATGACATTTTACTATTCTTTAGATTTCAGGAATTCCTTTTGAAGTTTTAGGGGAGTTTAAGCCTATTTCCCACTGCTCAAAAAGGAGAAAAAAAAAAGGAAAGAATTCTATTTTTTAACTCAGCACTTGAGGATTATTCTTCAAATCAAGATGTCTGTGTGGCTCAGGACCAGAGAGAAGCTGTGAGATCAGACATGCAGGGTGGGAGACAAGGAGAAATTAAAAAATTGAAGAACCAAAAGTAAGTAAAAAAACCCCAAAAACCAGTATCTTAGAAAAAAAAAAACAACCCAGGGAGATGAAGACCAATGACAACAAATAAGGTTTCTACAAAATTTATGCCATTCCCAATTTATTACACACAAATTGCTCTTTAAAACTGTTGCCACCACCCTCTCTCTTCACCATCACTGCCTAAAGCGCACAAACTGCTGCAAAAAAAGATTAATTTAGATCTTTCTTCTCCCAAAAAGCAGCCCCTGGAGGAGAGGGGAGTGTTCCCAGGGGGAGAATCTTAAAGACCAGCTTAAATAAAAAGGAGAAAGATGGAGAATTGCACATTTTTGCATCCTGTTTGGACCACGTTTTCTGCAAAAGAGTTTTTAAAATGATCCTATCTTTAGAAAATTATTTAATGCATTCAACTGAGGTTATGACTGTGTTAAGGCTTCCATGGTCTTTCCATTCTACTGGCTGAAGGTTTTCACCTTACACAGGTATCTATGCTGCTTTCCCTTGATTTTTGCCCTTTACTAATTTTTATTTTTATCCTTTAAAGGGGAAGAACAGATCAAGGGGTGGGTAAAAAACCGCGGAAGATGGTGGAAGATTCCTCCTGGAAGTACAAAGTAAACACTGACCTCTCAGAAACTGAATGAAAATAAATTAATTGGTGGTTAGAAGAGGAAAATGATGATTCTGCCATACTGGAGTGGGGACTGGGGGTGTTTCAAGTAGCTCTGAGTCACTCCCCATCCCAAGCAAGGCCTTTTGCTCACTGGAGATGCTGCAGCTTTAAGATTATTTTATATTCCCTGGTATTTAAGTGACACTACAAAACTCAAAAAGTCTTTAACAGCCCGTGTTTGTCAACAGCCTCCTTGAAGAAGTGTGCTTCAGCACTCTGCTTAGCAAGAAAGAACCAAACTAAGACACATTTCTGGAAAAAAATAATAAAAAAAAGAAAATAAAAAAGAACGAACAAGACACTGCTCCATTAATACTATCCCCACATCTACTGGCTTTGATACAGCAAACCACAAGTCTTTCATCCATGATATTTTTTTTTCTCCTTCTTTTTCCAGCAAAAGGGGAGTCCAAAAACAGCATTTCCTCCTCGAGTCACTCTCAGAAATGTACAGGAGGCAACTGGGCAGAGGCAGCAGCAGCTGAGTGTCACCCTGCCACTAGGTACAGGTAAGGTCTGAGCAGGGGACTCAGGGTGTGGGTGGACAATAGTGACAACGCTGGCTCAGTGAGGTGAAGACCAAGGATGAGAAAGGGAAATGGAAAGGGGGGATAGAGGGGGAAAACACAACAGTTCCAGTCTCAGGCCCCAGCCCAGCCAAATGGCTCCTGGAGGTTAAAATTCATCACTTTCAACTGCGTGGAGCTGCGTGTCGTCTGCGTCCGTCATACTGCTCTCCTGGGACTCGTCTGTGCCCACTGCAGAGGAAAAACAAACACCGGGGGTGAGTTGGGGACTGAGCTCTTAGAGAACAGGGGAAAGGGATCTGAGGGGTTCTGGAGGGCAGCAGGGTGACCATGAGCCACCAATGTGTCCTTGTGGCCAAAAGGGACAATGGTGTCATGGGATGTGCGAGAAGAGATGTGGTCAGGAGGTGGAAAAAAGTTCTCCTCCCCCTCTGCTCAGGTGAGACCACAGCTGGAGTGTTGTGTCCTATTGTNCAGTCATGGGTAGAACTATGTAAAGGGTGAGTGTCAGGAGGATGGAGCCAGGATCTTCTCAGTGACCTCCAATGATAGGACAAGGGGCAATGGGTGCAGCTGGAACATAGGAGGTTCCACAGAAACAGGAGAAGAAACTTAAGGTGAAGGTGAGAGAAGAGTGTCCCAGGCTGCCCAGAAAGGGTGTGGGGTCTCCTCTAGAGACATTCAAACCTCACACGGACACCTTCCTGTGTGCCCTGAGCTGGGTGTTCCTGCTCTGGCAGGGGTTTGGACTAGATGATCTCGAGGTCCCTTCTAACCCCTAATATTCTGTGAGTGGTCAAATGCCACCAGGTGCTGCTTTATTGTAGAGATTCCCCCCAAAATGCTTGAAAGCCACGGGGATTTTCCCTTTTTCCTTCCCCTTTGCTGACCCCTACCAGCCTAAAGACCTATCAACCCACTTAAAGGGAATTTATAAATACATGCTAATGAAACACCTTGCCTTGGCCACCTTCTGTTAAGAAGCTGTAATCCTGGACACCCAGTTAGGCAAGGATGGGCTTGGAGGGCTCCAAAATTGCTCTTGGTATGATTTTACCTTTCTCTCCCTTCAAAACACACATCAGTTAACCCATTACATTGTGACCACTCAATTATAATCAATTAACACTCAATTAGGAATAAAAAATACTCACTACAGCATGAAAAAGACACAGTGAGCAAATTGATTCAAGGAAACACACAGAGACCTGGTTGATGCTGAAGAATTTCTCTGCTCACCAGGCTCAGATCCCAGTTAACCGAGAGCTTATAGGAAAACTGGATTCTTACTGATATTTGAATAAAGAGAGGCTGGTTGTGGGATAGAAATAGGGATAATGAGGTGCTACCTTTAAGTATTTAACTGGTTCTTATCAGAATGAGGGTAAATATCTAATGAGCATTGTTCTCTGCACACAGGAACATGACTTTCTATTACACAATTTAACTTATTACATGTAAATTCCCAAATACTCCATTTCAGATGGAGAAACAGCCATGCTTTTGATGCTTTAATGTAAACATGTTACAGGTCTGTACACAACAGCCACAGCCAGTCCCACACAAGCCCCTGGAAAACCCCAAAAAGGGCCAAATAAAAGCCTTCTTTGCCTTCAGTTTGGCTCATGGATGCCAGCTGAGACTGGAACCCCTCTACAACTCTTCTGCACAGCCTAAAGTTGTTTCTTTCCATTTATCAGGCAGATGTAGCTGTTGTTTCTTTATTGGGTTGGATTTTGTGATTTATTGGAGTATTTTGGGCTTTTTTTTCTTTCTAGGTGTGCATGGCAGGATTTTTTTTGTTGGTGGTGGCTTTTCAGGTTTTTTCTCAGCAGTTCAAGTCCTCTGTCTCCATCTCCTGGTCAGAACCAGGCTTGACCCCCATTGTCTGTGCTCTAAATTCACTCTAACTGCCAACAGCAGGGATATAAAACTCTTTGTAACACTGGGAAATGGAGCAAGGGCCAAATTCCCAGCATTAAGAAACACACTGCACAGCATCAATGAAAATGAACCTGATGGACAGTAGGAGCACAACAGCTTTTTCAGCTCAAGATTTTAGAGTTGCAGAACATCTCAGACATCTCTTAATGCACATGTAACCAATTTTTAATTACATTTAAATTCTAAATTTTAATTTTTAATTGGAGGAAAAGAATGCAATCACTTGTATTTATTTTCAGCCTGCATGAAGCTGTCTTGCTTCATGCAATTTCAACTCATAATAAAAACTTAGAGAGAGAGAGAGAAGAGAAACCCAGGCCACTGCTTTTTAGGAATTCTTCCAGAGTCTTTTTCTCTTGATTCAAGTAAAACTGTTCTCACTTTTGTCCAAAGCTCACTTTTATCTTCAGCAGCTGTAATATTTTTATCCAATATCCACTTTAACTTTTGGCAAAGCTTCTACAGACAACTATCACTGTCATTCTGGAATGATTTGCTGCTTCCATAACAGAAGATCTGTGGCTCTGGGAACATCTTGCTCTGCTAGGATTCTATTAACCAACCCCAATTGGTATGAATTTATAACCAGCATTATTTCCATCCTCCTCCATCTAGAGATTTCTAAAGAAGTGTCACATTTTGTATGAATCATGAATGAATTCTTCTAAAAGAAGCAGCCTCATTGAGCAGGAAAGTTGAATGATGTGCTTCATTTGTGAAAAATGGGATTCTTCCTACCACTTTTAAGTGGAAATATCTTCTGGAACAACAAAGGGTTGGGAAAACAAACCTGATTCATAGGGGTAACCTTCATTGATTTGCTCTTCTCGAGTTATTGGTTCCTCATCATCTGGCAGGTAACGTTTATCAATGGCCTCTTTGATCTGGTTGTTGGCTCCTTTGGGATCTAAGTCCATGGCCCAGGAGAAATTCATGAGGGCCAAATGTGTATGACCCAGCTTTTTATAAACCTAAAAGAAAAGCAAAAAACACTACATTATAAATTTGCTACTTGAAGGTTTAGACAACAACCACGCCAAGCCACACTTTTATGAAAAACAGAGGGTAGATATGAAAGATTCATTATACACAGGGAAACAGCAAATGTGTAAAAAAGGAGAAAATGTTTCTGTTTAAGTCTTAAAAGGAAAAAAAAAATTAATCTTTCAGTTGACACATTCAAAAAACATAAGGAAGAGGATCACCAGATGCAATTTTAAGCATTGGAACTCTGCAGGAAAGTTCCAAACTCTGCAGGAGAGGGGTTGTAAGAGCTATTAATGCACATGGATTGTTTTATCTTCTTACCCACCCTTTCAGTTTCTTGAGTCACTGTTACCCCAAGATCTGCCTGTGGTTCAGAATCCAGTGTCAGAGAATTGCCTGGCGTAGTGTCACCTCATGAACACAATCTTAGAATCATTGAATGGTTTGGGTTGGAAGGGACCTTCAAGATCATCTAGTTCCAACCCCCCTGCCATAAGCAGGGACATCTCCCACCACACCAGGTTGCTCAGTGCCTCATCCAGCCTGGCCTTAAACACCTCCAGGGATTGAGGGGGCATCCACAGCCTCTCCGGGCAACCTTTTCCAGAGTCTCACCACCCTCACAGCAAATAATTTCTCCATTATATCAAGCCTCAACCTCCCATCTTCCAATTTACATCCATTACTCCTAGTCCTGCCACTCCTCCCTGCAGCTCTCACACAGAGGACTAGCAAAAGGCAGGACACATGGTCAGATTTTCCACCTGTCTCAGCATGGCTCTTCTTCCATCCCTCATTGGCAGGCAGAGAAAACAAAATCATAGAATGGTTTGGGTTGGAAGGGACCTTAAAGATTATCTAGTTCCAACCCCCCTGCCATGGGCAGGGACACCTCCCACTAGACCTGGTGTCCCTCTCTTCCTTTTCCTTCCCAAGTTTTCTTCATTGCTTCAGTTTCACCCCACATTTGCTTTAGTTTCAAGCTGAAATGGGGAACAAAATGGATTTAAACTGAATCAATAAGAGGACATTAAGTGACAGTCAGCTTGTGCTGCTAAACTGAGCAGCAGCACTGCCAAGACAACACTACTCTGCAGAATCCAGCTCAGATTTTACCTTCCTTGTGCCCACTGGAGCTCTCCATATCAGCAGAGCCAGATGAGCAAGTCATTTATCTGTGTTTAGCACTTACAACAGTGAAACTACTTCAGTTTGTCAACTCTTAATGTCAGCACAGAGGACCTGCTACTCCCGGAGAGACACCAGTCAACAAATTTCAGCCCAAATCCTTCCAAATTTCACAGCAAAATCCTTTTGCTTCTCTACAGCTTCATAAAAATAAAAGGAATTTTGCTGATTAAATGCTGTGTAGGACTGTGCTGGGGGTGAGTTTGGGGTTTGACTTCCTCTTGAATAAACAGCCCAAAGGAAAATGCAGAACTTTAAATATATTACAAGAAAAGACAGTGGGAAAGGAGGATTTTCTTACTGTTTCACTTTCTTCTGACAATAAAAATTAAGGCTGGAATGCAAATAGGGCTGATAAACTGGGATTACCTTTTCCTGTGCTCCCCTGCTCTCTTTCTGACACAAGACATTAGAAAGTGATTCAAAATTTCAATGGCTACAGGGACAACAACCAATACTGCTGACTGAGGGGTGGATTATCCCTTCAAATTTTAAAGGATTTCCTTTGAACACCTCATTTCTAATGTATCGAGCCAAATCTTAGAGGTTTATTAAGAGGCAAAGATCTATGTCTGTGATAACCACTCACTCTTTCCACTGAAGCATCTTTTAGCAGGAGCAATTTAGTTTTTCTATTGATTATCTTTCATGACAACAGTGGCGAGATCAAAGCAGGCAAAGAGGAACAGTGGCTTGAATTATTTTTAAATTTGTATGTTTTAAAAGACAGCTAGAGGCTGCTCCAATAATAACAACCATTTAAAAAGCTGACAAATAACAAAACTGTGAGCAGAAAGACTTATTTAAAGCTTTGGGAATTTTTAGAACATTGGCCCAAATGGAAGGAGACTGGTGAAAGGCTTCAAATAACCTCATCAGGTGACTTTTCTGCAACAAGAGAAAGGACTGGAGATCACAGGGAGATTTTTACCTACCTTTCCTATTAAAAAGTAAACAAGAGACTCTTTGGGAACAATCTGTTTCAGTTCTTCAAGTTCTTGTAAAGCAGACTGAAAAGGAAGAAATTAAGAGCTTTTTAAGTGCAAGAGAGTGGTTTGCCATCAGTTCTGACCACGAAATTGTGAGCCACCATGATGTTAATTAAAAAAAAAACACCCTAAAAACTATGGAATTCTGTATAGTCCNGTTTGCCATCAGTTCTGACCACGAAATTGTGAGCCACCATGATGTTAATTAAAAAAAAAACACCCTAAAAACTCTGGCATTATGTATAGTCCATCAAATTCAACAGCAAAATCCCACAAGAGGCAACTAAAATTTTTTTTGTAATGTTTTTTGTAATGATATAGCAATAATACACTATAATTTTAATAAGAAACTAATTAAAAAGAGCCAGTTTATTGGGGTTTGGTGTCCTAAGACACATTCAAGTGACAAAATGCCCCTGTCCTCCTCAGCAAGATCTAGAAGAAGAATCTGTTTGCCTAAAATTCAACACAGTTCCCTTGGAAAAGGTGACACTTGTTAAAGCAAGTCATGTCAGCCCCTAAATGACAGCTCAAGGTCCCAGTTTGTCTCCTTGCAAGCCCTGACCCTTCCTCATGCCTAATCTAAGAACCTTCCAGAACACCCCTTCCCAGCTCCAGCAATTAAAAGGTTAACTTAAGGTTGTACCAAACCTTACCTTATATTTTTCATTAGCAAATAATACAGAAGCTCTATGGAATTTGCATAGTGGGTTCTTGGGGTCGATGTTAATGGCTTTGTTTAAAGTATCCAAAGCCTTTTCAGATTTTTTCAGTGCGTGCTGGACCTGTTGCAGAAAGGGAGAATAATCTTTAAGGGAAGAAAACGACAGCTCACCTGCCAGACAAGGACAAAGCCATCTGACTATATTTACTTATAATCTGCTTCTTTAAAAGAAGAATTTTTTCTGATTCTAGACCAAGTCTAAACATGAACAAAGAACCCGAGAACGATTTCCTCACCCAAGAGCTTACAGGGTTTAACCTCTGGCCACGAGTGAATGTGATTCTCATTTGAGAATTTCATTTTCCAATCAGGGATTAGAAAGGACCTCAAAAGACCATCTAGTCCGAACCCCCTGCTGGAGCAGGAACACCCAGATCAGGTCCCACAGGAAGGTGTCCAGGTGGGGTTTGAATGTCCCCAGAGAAGGAGACCCCACACCCTCTCTGGGCAGCCTGGGACACTCTTCTCTCACCTTCACCTTAAGTTTCTTCTCCTACTTCTGTGGAACCTCCTGTGTTCCAGATGCACCCATTGCCCCTTATCCTATCATTGGAGGTCACTGAGAAGAGCCTGGCTCCATCCTCCTGACACTCACCCTTTCCATATTTATAGACATGACTGAGGTCACCCCTCAGTCTCCTCCAGGCTCCCTCAGCCTTTCCTCAGAAGAGAGATGCTCTAACTCCATCATCTCTGTGTCTCTGCACTGGACTCTCTCCATCAGCTTCCTGTCCATGTTCAACTGAGGTCCCCACAACTGGACACAACACTCCAGCTGTGGTCTTACCAGGGTAGAGGGGGAGGAGAACCTCTCTCCACCTACTAACTACACCCCCTTCTAATGCAGCCCAGGATGCCATTGGCCTTCTTGGCAGCCACCCACTCCATTTGTCAAGGATTTGTAACCACAGCGAAGGCAAATGAAGAGCAGCAGGTTAAGGATCCATTGCACTCCCACAGCCCAAGTCACCACCATCAATTCCCACTGCTTGCTGTAAGAATAAATGACCAACTTTTCTAACTTAAATAACTAGATGGGGACTGAAGCAGCTGACTGAACTCCACTTGACAAAGTGGTGTCACATCTCCAAGTGACTTGGCTCAAGGATAATGCAAACATACAGTCAGGACACACACACTGCAATGGGAAAGGTGAGAGGAATGCCTTTGCATTTTATAGTCCTGGCCCAAATGCACACAACAGCAATTAAAAAACTCCACTTAATTTCTTAAATATTAAGTATAAACCCTTCCCCCATGAATATCCACAGTCTTGATTTGCATCTCACTAATATTTTGGCTGCCTCAAACATGACCTGATTGTATAACTTCATTACTGGGTAAAAGTAATTTGGAGAAAGATCCTTCAGTAGCTGAATGTGTCTGGCTTTTTTCCTGAAAGCCTTCAGAATGACTTATCTATTGCAAACCAAGCACAGAAGCAGATGAAAACACAAGAGTTAACTGCAATCTACTTACTACTCCGATGTGACACAGTAAGACCGAGCTCTGAGGATTGATATCAAGTGCTTTCTGGAAGTGCATTTCTGCTAGACTGAATTTTTCCTGCTTGTAATAAATCATCCCCAACCCATACCTGCAAGCAGAGAAACAATTCTGTTAAGTAAAGCTGTATTCTAATCACACTACTCTTTGGCAGTGACTATGACATGGCAGAAGCAGTCTATAGACTTGCCAAACCCCATCTAGGGTGGGAAATCATTCCTTGTGGGGGGGGAAAATTGATGTCTAAAGTTATTTTGGTTTTTTTTTTTGCTCTGATCCATAGGAACACTGGCTAAACAAATACAAAGTAAGAAGCACACACAAGTTTCTGAAGACTGAGTGACCCAAACCAACAGATCTAACTTCTGTTGGTCTGTGTATTTTTTTTCCCCCCACAGAAAAAGCTCTAAGAAACACACTCCGAGGGTAGATCCCTCATCTCAGCAAGTGCAATTAAAGAACCCTCAGAGAACAAAAAAGCTGGGGTAAAATAGCCAAGAATATAGAATAATAGAATGGTTTGGGTTGGAAGGGACCTTGAAGAACATCTGGTTCCAACCCCCATAGGCAGGGACACCTCCCACTAGACCAGGTTGCTCAGTGCCTTGTCCAGCCTGGCCTTAAACACCTCCAGGCAAAAGAAGACAAAGGCACTAAAGATGATCTATATAAACAAAAACACCTTCAACTTCTTGTCCTAATTAAAGTAACTATTTAATAAACACACAAATCTCACATTTTGTGCAGAAATACCTTTGCTCTCTTCTTAGAGAGAAGCAGGAGGGAAATAACTTGCAGCAGCCAGATGGATTTCTCCCAGAGGAGGATGAAGCAGAACTTACCATGCATTGTAGTGCCTGGGGTTGACCCTGATGGCATTTCTAAAACAAGCTAGGGCTTTGTCTAGCTCTTCTGTTAAGACAAACTCGTGGCCCAGCAGAGTATAGGCATAAGCATAGTTGGGATCAACTTGAATGGCTCGCTGGAAGAACTTGATGGCAATGTCATGCTCCCGCTGCAAGCTGAAGCAGTTTCCGGCAGCACACCAGGCCTGGCAAAAACAAGAGGCTCAAAATTAGCACAGATTAGCATGATTTTTGAAACTACATTTGAGCTGAATGGAGATTTCTTGACTGATTTACATAGTCATAGAATGGTTTGGGCTGGAGGGGACCTTAAAGATCATCTAGTTCCAACCCCCCTGCCATAGGCAGGGACACCTCCCAGTAAATCATGTTGCTCAGTGTCTCATCCAGCCTGACCTTAAACACCTCCAGGGACTGAGGAGGCATCCACAGCCCCTCTGGGCAACCTCTTCCAGTGTCTCACCACCCTCAAAGAATTTCTTTCTTCTCTCCAGCCCAAATATCCCCTCTTCCAATTTACATCCTTTGCTCCTAGTCCTGCAATCCTAGACCCTATTAAAAAGTCCTATCCCAGCCTTTTTGTAGTTATACAGAACTTCCTTCTAGATTAAAAACCAAGAATACTAATAAATCAGTTGAAGCCTCAATCCTGAGGGGCAGGCAGATCTAAATACACCCTAGAGCTACACAAACTGAAATACAGAAATCCAGAGGCTAAGGACAAGCAAGTTTGTGCCAGTTAAATACTCTGATGACTAACGACTAGAAATAAAACTTCTTTGATATTTAAGAATAAGGGAGGGGGAGATGGAACACTGACTTTCTCTTCAGCTGCCTCTGACAAATCTGGAAATCTGCAGAGCAACAGTTTTAGCAGCAGCCTCCTCTCTCCCTCCTGCTCAGCACAGCCCAGGGTCTCTGCCTTCCCAAATTTTTAGCCTTCACTGCTAAATTTAATTGTTCTCTTCTTTCTCTATTAGAATTTGTGATTTCTTCCCTTCAGGCTCTCCTAAAACAAGCTACCAGCTGCTTTGGTGGTTTTGATTTTCCCATTATTAGACAAAAAAAATAAACAAAACTGATAGGATTCTCCCCTCCAACAATAAAAGAAATCCCAATATAATCTACAGCTTTCTCAACTCTGTTAAAAGCACATTTATAAATTCATGCTTTATTACTTTTACTGCAGCACCCATTAAAAGATGCTTCTTGGGCATTAAGATGCTACATTACCCTGCTGTTTCATGGCATAAAAAAGTTCCACATCGTGTCTAAAAAAATAAAAACTCTAGAGCAAATATCTTGGGTGCCAGGGAATTAATACAGCAATTAAAAAGGTGGAAGAGGAAATAGATATTCCTTATCTCTGGATTCTGGCAGCAGTCTGAGTGACTAACCCACTATCTTCCTGCATGGAGGGTGCCAATGAAAATTTAAATAACCATTAAGAGATAAAAGGTTGAAACCTTTTAATACCAACCACATAAGCTGATATCATCATTCTAAGAAGCCATTTCAGGCATCAGAGGATCCTGCCACCTCTCTTCTCCAGTTTTACCATGCAGCTCTCACATGAGAACTGGAACTCATTCTGGAACTAAATCAGAGCTGAGAGCTTTGTTCTCAGCCCTTGATTTTGCCACACACAAACTCATTTCCCCTTCTTCTCATTCAAGACCACAACATTTAGTACCTCTGGGGAGTTTTTATCCATGTCTGTCAAATCCTTGGAAAGAACTGAGAGGGCAACATCTTTCTGCAGATGCCACAGCGTGGTGGAATAAATCTCCATGCCTTCTACCCTGTAGTTTTCAATCCTCCTCACTTCTGAAAATATTCTCTCAGCCTAGGAAAAGAAATTAAACTTGAAAAAAAACATCTCACCCACCACAGCAGAACCTCCCATGTCCACGAGCATACTCTTTGCTTTTAACTGTGTGATGCAGAGTTGCAAGTCCTTCAAGTGAAGGAAGTAATTTTACCCCAATATAGATGGGTGTCCCAAAATGTGGCCAGCCCTCCCTACTGCTGACAAGGAGAGTCAGACTCTGGATTTACCCCCCTCAGTGCTCACTCCTGTTTCTGAAGCAGTTTCACACTACCTCAGCTGAGCCAACACTGGAATTTCTGAAGCTGCAAAGGAAAACCAGGTCACTGATGCGATGTGTAGTAATAAAAAAGGGAGAGAAGTTTGGTCTAGAATTCAAATTGTTTCCTGGGATCTAATTGACAACACTGCAATAGGGATAATTCCATTGGTACAGCTGCGGGTGAAGATGGGGAGAGGCAAGGAGGAGACCCCAATGGCTGGATGCAAGAAAAATAATATCAAAAAAGACATCTAAAGTGGAACTCAGCTTTTTCAGGAAAGTTCTTGATGATTACTGGTTTTTAGGTAAAATCCATTTCAAATCACAGATTGTCAGGGGTTGGAAGGGACCTCAAGAGATCATCTAGTCCAAACTGATGGAGCAGAAACACCCAGATCACGTCCCACAGGAAGGTGTCCAGGTGGGGTTTGAATGTCCCCAGAGAAGGAGACCCCACACCCTCTCTGGGCAGCCTGGGACACTCTTCTGTCACCCTCACCCTGACAAAGTTTCTTCTCCTATTTCTGTGGAACCTTCTGTGTTCCAGCTGCACCCATTGCCCCTTGCCCTATCATTGGAGGTCACTGAGAAGAGCCTGGCTCCATCCTCCTGGCACTCACCCTTTTCATATTTCTAACCATGGCTGAGGTCACCCCTCAGTCTCCTCTTGTACAAGCTAAAGATACTCCAGCTTCTTCAGCCTTTCCTCAGAAGGGAGATGCTCCAATCCCTTTATCATCTGTGTCCCTGTGCTGGACTCTCTCCAGCAGTTCCCTGTCTTTTTGAGGCCCCTACAACCGGACATAATAAATCCAGGTGTGGTCTCACCAGGGCAGAGTGACAGAACTTGTGCCACTCTTCTCTCACAGTTCTCATTTCTATGGAACCTCCCGTGTTCCAGATGCACTCATTATCCCTTTTCCTATCACTGAGGGTCACTGAGAAGAGCCTGGCTCCATCCTCCTGGCACTCACCCTTTTCATATTTCTAACCATGGCTGAGGTCACCCCTCAGTCTCCTCTTGTACAAGCTAAAGATACTCCAGCTTCTTCAGCCTTTCCTCAGAAGGGAGATGCTCCAATCCCTTTATCATCTGTGTCCCTGTGCTGGACTCTCTCCAGCAGTTCCCTGTCCTCCTTCAACTGAGGGCCCCAGAAATGGACACAACACTCCAGCTGTGGTCTCACCAGGGCAGAGCAGAGGGGGAGAAGAACCTCTCTCCACCTAGATATGACTTTTATACAGTGATCTCAACTCTAAGCTTCCCTCAGCTCCAGCAGGCAGTTGTCAGGTCTCACACACAGCACAAAACACAAGTGAAAAAGAGTAAAAAAAAAGAGTAAAAACCAACCCTCCCAGGCTTCCTACCTGCATGTACTCTGCCAGCTCGAAGTAAGCTCTCCCAATTTGGCACAGCACCCAGCCAGTGTTGTAGTGGTGGGATGGCAAATGGCTTAGGATGCTTATAGCTTCTTTGCAGTTGTAGGAACACAAGGCCAAGTAACCTTTCCCCATGTCACGAAGAAGGCTCATCAAACCTTCTAGGAGAAAAACACAATAAATACAAGTGGAAAACGAAAAAAGACAGCTGAGAGTTTAACTTCAAGTGTTAATCCCATAACCTCTTCATTGTGGCTCCTGCACTCAGCTACAAAAATATATCTCAAATACAACACAGCTTTATAGACTCTTCACTTAACAATACTCTGAAGAGCAACCTTTTTAACAGAACTCTGAGAAAAATGAGTTCTTAAGTCAACAATAGAGAAAATCTGAAGTTCAGGGCAACTGTAGTTTTGCATTTCCAGCAGCTATTCAAACATTTTTAGTGCACAAAGAAGGCTCATCAAACCTTCTAGGAGAAAAATATCAAAAATAGAAGTGGAAAAGGGGGGGGAGAAAAAAAAGAAAAAATAAAAAGGAGAGAGAAAAAAAAAGAGAGCCGAGAGTTATTTAGTTGAAAGTGTTAATCCCATAACCTCTTCATTGTGACTTCTGCACTCAGCTATGAAAATATGTCAGGAGTTCCCCAATACAACACACAGCTTTAGAGACTCTTCACTTACTAATATTCTGAAAAGCCACCTTCTTAACAGATCTGATAAAAATGAGTTCTTAAGTCAGCAACAGAGAAAATTTGAAGTTCAGGGCAACTGTAGTTTTGCATTTCCAGCAGCTATTCAAACATTTTGTTAGCCCTGAACACAGCTTCCACATGCCTGGTATCCATGGAGACACCTTCTGGCTGCTTGGAAACACCAGTGAGGCAAAGGAGAAGAATTCAGCACTTTGTCTGGGATTTTCTGACACTCTGAATAAAAAGACTTGGTTTTAAACAAACAGGAAATATGAAGGGAGGAACGGTTACATAAAAACAAGGTTGAGGGAAGATGGCTGGGGCACTCAGAGCAACTTCAAATCAGCTTTTGAGAATCTTACCCAGAAATATTGCCATCATTAATAAAGATCAGTGACTGCAAGATCCATCAGCTTCCAAACAGCCACTTTTAATGCTTCCTCACATGTTATTTCCTCATTAGGTTGGAAAATTGTGAATTCAATCAGGTTTTATAATTATACAAAAGTGATAGATGCAGAGAGAAAGAAGCAAACACTGGAGCAACACATTTTTTCCCCCTCATTCAGCCTTAAAAAATAAATCCACTAAAGTTTTACTCCACTGGACTGGAGTCCAATAAGATTCAAACAGACCTGCAGCTGCCTTCTGTAGTGTGAAAGCCTGGATCTGTGGTGCAACAGTGGAAATTTTCCCTTCTGAAATGATGGAAGAGTCCAGTTTGGTGATTTCCAAGCCATCATTTAAGTTTGGTTGAGTTATTCCTCCCTTATTTGTTTTACTTTTCGTTTTCCTGTTTGGGATTTTGGGTGGAAACTTCATTTTCAATTTTTTGCTGTTTTCCTGCAAATAAAGAAGAGGAAACATTAGGCATGAAAAAAAAAAAAAAAAAAAGAAGTTTCAAAACTTCAGAATACTAAACTTGAAACAGTGTAAAATTTGCAGAAAACAGCTAAGAAAATAACTTTGTTTTGGCAAAAACCAAGAGTGTCAGCTCAGAATTAAATCAGTAAATATATCTGAATAGCACAATATCTTTTTGAACCTGTTGGCAGCACCAAGGTATTTATTTTTCAACCCAGTGTGTCTTTGCTTTTTTTCCATGATAGTCTTTGTATTATTTTAGTTGAGAGCTTAAAAAAAACCCAACATATTAGGGCATCGTGACATGTTTTTCAGCAGCCAGATACTTCATAAGTTCTCCTCATTAGAGGATCTGATCTTCAGCTGCTAGAATTTCTGTATTTAGAGGGAAATTATTAGTCAGAATAGTGTGAAGGGTAAGAAACTGAAGTTTTCTACCTTTGCTGTGGAGCTATCACTGGTAAACAGACGAGAGCTTCTTCGAGGCAGGGCGTTTGGTGGAGCAGCAATTGTTGGGCTCAATACCTGAGGTGTTGTACTGAAAATAAACAGCAAATAAAAAAAAAATAATTATCCCATTTCTACATAAAGCCAGCTTCTTTATCTTTGTCCCAAACAAAAGCATTCAGGTACTATAGTCTAGATATTTCCATTTCGAGGGATAGAAAACCCCAAGTGAAAAAGCAAACTCACTTCTGAGGACAGGCTGAAGGAGTTGGGGTTGTTGAGCCTGGTGAAGAGAAGGCTCAGGGGGGACCTCAGAGGAGCTTCTCAGCACCTGAAGGGGGCTACAGAAAGGCTGGGGGAGGACTTTTTAATAGCATATGGGACGGAAGGATTAGGAGTAGTGGATGTAAACTGGAAGAGGGGAGACTCAGGTTAGATATAAGAAATTCTTTATGGTGAAGGTGGTGAGACACTGGAAGAGGTTGCCCAGAGAGGCTGTGGATGCCCCCTCAATCCCTGGAGGTGTTCAAGACCAGGCTGGATGAGGCACTGAGCAGCCTGGTCTAGTGGGAGGTGTCCCTGCTTATGGCAGGGGGGTTGGAACTAGATGATCTATAAGGTCCCTTCCAACCCAAACTACTCTATGATTTTTTGACTTTCCTTCCAGCTGCTTTTTCATTTATTGGTGAAGTGATCTAACTGTAAAGGAGATTTAGGACAAACACATCAACCACCATGCACAAGCCTCCTTCTTACATGCTGGAGCTGCTTTGCTTCACAAAAACAAACCCCTGCTACCTCCTCACCCAAAGGAGAACTTTGCATCAATTAGGCACTGAAAGAAGTTGCCCAGAGAGGTGGTGGAGGCCCCATCCCTGAAGACATCCAAGGCCAGGCTTGCTGAGGCTCTGAGCAAGCTCATCTAGTGCAGGATGTCCCTGCTCACTGCAGGGGGTTGGACAAGATGGCTTTGGAATGTCCCTGCCTGTGGCAGGGGGGTTGGAACTAGATGATCTTTAATGTCCCTTCCAACCCAAACTATTCTACGATTCTATGAAATTGAGCTCTAAATTCCTTCCAGGAAGAGAAGAGTTAATATCAAGGTATCCTTTCCCCCCCCTCTCACCATACCTTGTCTGTGGGCCAGAGCTCTGCGTTTGTGCAACAAGAACTGGAGTGACTTCCCGGCTATTGCCACTCTGGGAGAAGACAGACTTTGTTCCAGCTTGGCTTATCCTGCTGACACTCTGCACAACACAAAGTTTCTACAGGTTTGTTATTATGTCACTCAGAAGTCTCAGTCCCTGCTGTATGAAACCAGACCCATTCTGTCCATCAAACACTGCACAAAGGAGGACAAATACAGATTGATTTCTTTTTCCCCCTTTTTCTACTTAAAAGCAAGGATTTTCTCCATCCTAAGGGGCAAAAACCCAAAAGTATTTCTCATTCTACCTGGAAAATCCATGTTAAGTTTTTTAACATCTTTCTGGGAGTAACTTGAAAGATATACAATCTCCATCTAGTGGCAGGAAACTGCATGTTTTTTGGGCAAGAATAAAAATGAATTTCAAAGTGTCATATCTAAAGTTCTTACTCCACAAAGTTGTACAAAATAAAACAATTATGAAATCAAAAAGATTTTGAATTATCATGTTACAATCCCATCCAGAAGCCATTCACAGCTGAAGTGAGGGAGCTCAGAGCTGTGAATCTGAGACCCAAGGCCCAAATTCTGCCAGTAATCCATCACCTAACCTATAGATTTCTCATAAAATATTCAGAACTGGTCCTACCCCTTGAAAATACCTTGAAAATAAAGCTTAAACCCTATCTCTCTGCCTCCGCCCAGGGATGCTGACATTCACCTCTTTGGAAAAGACATTCTTTAAGGCTGGCAATAAGAAATTCTGTACAGTGAGGGTATTGAGTTGAAACACTGGAAGAGGTTGCCCAGAGAGGTTGTGGATGCCCTCTCAATCCATGGAGGTGTTTAAGGCCAGGCTGGATGAGGCTCTGAGCAACCTGGTCTAGTGGGAGGTGCCCCAGCTCATCGCAGAGGGGTTGGAACTAGATAATCTTTAAAGTCCCTTCCAACCCAAACCATTCTATGAAGACACCAGAAGCGTGATCAACAGCAGAAGCAAAGCCACTTTATAATCTTACTTCTAATGTATCACCCTTCTTTTTTTTTTTTTGCTTAACAAAGGGCAGTTTGGGTGGCCAGCAGGCACGTTTGCCCACTCAAGATAGGAAGCCTTGGGATCCATCCTAATGTTTCATTCATTTACGTAAGTGTCTCCTTGGAAACTGCCTCCCTTAGAGTCACTCAGAGCTCCACCAGACCTCTTCTGAGCTGGTGATTTGAAGAGCAGAAATGAAACTGGCCCAGTAAGCATTTGCACTGGACAAAGCACGTCACAACTGAGCTGTTTATTAAGATGGATTAAGGACTTGTGTTTAGGTAGTTGCATAGAAGCATTTCCCGCCCACTCCCTCCACCTCATGCAGTGAGACTCCAGAGTCACCATCACAGGCTTTGGAAGACTATCCAAGAGGGGAAATTAAAAAATTTAATTAAGTTTATCTGACTGATTGGCTTTTATTCTTTTAAATATTGGGCCACTGAAAGAAAAATGCAGTTTTTAACAGCTCCCAAATTTCACCTGCAGAATGGCCCAGTGAGCACAAACTGATTCACTCAGTGCATAAAATATGGAGACAAATTCTACTTTTGGAAGAATTCAACATAATAATGGCACTAAGCTTTACCTACAAAACACCAGAATCCCTTACACACTTGAAAATTTAGTAAAAATACAGGGGGGGGGGAAATCCTCACGGGTTTTTTTTTGTTTTTCAGAAGGAACAAGTGGTTCTTCAACTGTCATCAACATTCCACCTCTCATTTGTCACCATGGCAACTATGGCAGTTCCTCACCGAGTTAAAAAAAAAGACAATTTAGTTTCCTCTAGACAAGATTTAATGGAGTGAAACAGCATCTTTCTATCAGTCTGCCCTCCATGGAGCACCAGCATTTTGATTCCTCTCCTCTGTAAACTGGAATTTAGGAAGAGTTTGGAAGAAAGCAGTGGCTTCAGCTCACTCAAGGCTTATAGGATTATTTGAAATCATCCCTGAAAAGATATTAATCAATTCTTAAGACTCATCAGTGCATGTACATTTCCTCTGATGGCAGGAGGGGAGAAGATACTGGCCTGAGGAAGGTGCTGTAACACCAGCTGGGCACTCTGCACTTTAGGGAGGGGAAAAAAGGTTTGTTTTTAATCCAAAACAGATTATTTCTTATCACTGAAGAGCTGGGAAAACTAAATTGTTTTGCTAGCCAAAAAGGAAGTGAGATGATAAAGCTAAAATTATTTACAACACACACTGTATCTCAAGTAGAGATGATTATTTTTTTTTTCCTCTTGCTGCCTCATTCACTTGGTTGAAAAGATTTTCAAAATAAAAACCATTGAGGTTTTGGAAGCGGTTGTTTTAAAGTGACAAGATGCTCTACAACAAGTTGTATTTCAAGTAACACTTCAGAAAAGCATAAAAGAGTTTTGCCAGGAAAATATATGCAGGCAAATTAAACTGTTCCTCTTAGCCTCACTAGTCTATAAATATCCACAAGCTGGTGAACAGTATTATTTCAGAATATTAAATAATTGTTAGTAAGAGCATATACTTTTTTCTTAGAAACTATTTTTAGGCAAATTTTAGACATAAAACCCCCAACTTGTTGTGACATAAATTTAATTCTCACTAAAAAAAAGGCTGCACTCAGTTCCACATGCAAAGAAATAAAATTTTCAAAATAAAGTTTTCAAAGTAAATTATGAATATCTGGGTTCTCCCTACTGTCAGCACAATTTACCCCTGTGCAATAGATTTTTGGGTTTTTTCTATCCATAAAATTGATCCTTCTTTAGAATTACACTGAAAAAAATCAAACCCACAGAACAGCAATCACTTTCTGGAATGCAAAATACCTTCTTTGAAGGTGCTCCTGTGGATGGCACATCAATTACAGAGGAGGAGTTTGTGTAGTTCTGTAAATAAGATCCATCTCCAGGACTTGGGGTTTCTAGTGGCAAAATTCCAAAGCTGAGAAAAAGAAAAAAAAACAAAGAGGAAGGATCAATCTCTGAATATTGGACAGAGCATGAGAGTTGGCCTGAATCTATCATTAAAAGAGATTCAGGTGATGAAATTAGTTTCAGAACTTATCTTAACCCTGTTAATATCCTACTATCCTCACTAGATGGTTCTTGAAGGTCTTTTCCAACCCTATGATTCTATCATCCTCCCCGTTTCAAATAAGACACCACCACCAGCCCAGCACAGGAATTGTCCCAAAAACTTACCTTGGAGTTAGAGGGCTCAAAGCTGCAGGTCCTCCCAGTAAACTCCTCCCAGTTTTTGGTTTATTTTGAGCCTGTTTAGACAATATGGCAGTTCCTGAGCCGAGAGGGACAGCATCAGGTGAAATTACAGAGGAGTCGATGTAAGACATGGAAGAATCCATGTTCAAGGAGGAGTATTTGGAATTGGAGGATTCCAGGTTGATTCTGTTCAACTCCTGGAAAAAAAAAAATCAAAGATATTCAAATGATTACATAATCAGAGTGCAGTTTTAAATTAGTATTTTTTTTTCAGTGAAGCTGGAAAAGTGGCTTTAAAATGCACTGATTTTAGGAAAACTCACAATTGTGTCTTGAGGCGTTTCCATCAGGACAGTGTCAGGCTGCCTGTGGGATATGTTGTGATTAGATACCAAAGTTGTGCAAGTGTTGGGCAGACAGCTGCTGAAGTTCTGTAAAGATGTTAATTTAAATGTTTGGTCAGGGTCTGGTTTTTCACCTGGAAAAACAAAACAAAAAAAAAATTAGTTTTCAAGAGTTATTCCTGAGTC
This sequence comes from Turnix velox, assembly GCA_013400935.1. NCBI lineage: Eukaryota > Metazoa > Chordata > Aves > Charadriiformes > Turnicidae > Turnix > Turnix velox. The sequence goes on from VZTY01004612.1 coordinate 30,704, forward strand.
CACACGTGCTGAATATTCACACTGAAAAGGAGGACAAAGGATTTCAGATGGGGATGGTTGTAATGGTAGAACTTAAAAACCCTTTTAGACTAAATCAGAAGTATTTTTCTATGACAAAACCCTGGACAGTTTTCAGGGGAGATTTCATTGTAGCTTACCAATACCTGAAGGGGCTACAGAAAGGCAGGGATAGGACTTTTTAATAGGATATGAGATGGAAGGACTAGGAATAATGGATGTAAATTGGAAGAGGGGAGATTTAGGCTGGAAATAAGAAAGAAATTCTTCTCTGTGAGGATGTTAAAACACTGGAAGAGGTTGCCCAGAGAGGTTGTGGATGCCCTCTCAATCCCTGGAGGTGTTTAAGGCCAGGCTGGATGAGACACTGAGCAACCTGGTCTAGTGGGAGATGCTTCTACCCATGTCAGGAAGGTTGGAACTAGATGATCTTTAAGGTCCTTTCCAACCCAAACTATTCTGTTATTTTATAAAAAAAAAAAAAAACCCTTGTGTTTAGAAGTAATTCTCAGAAGGACAGTTTCTAAAGGGTCTGCTACCTGTATGTTGGAAAACATCTGCAATTGTTAGATCAAAAGATGGGTAAGTAGTGAAAATAGAAAAAAACTAAAAGCTCTGAACACTAGTAGAGCATTTTAAATGCATTATTGCTCCCCAAGCTACTCTCAAAGAATTTTTTGATAGTGTTTTCCTCACCAGTTGTGGGATAAGGAGTAAAACAAAACAAAACAAAAAAAACCTGACAAGTAGGAATGTAGAAAACACCTTCACTAGTTAAAAGGGTCCTGACAGAACTTACCTATTTCACACAGCGATTCAAAAGGGGACCAGAGGAAAGGATTTAAACTAAGGCTCTTTTGGTAACATTCTGATCCTTTGGCAAGCCGGTCTGTCTTGCTGCAAAGAGAATGTAGGAGTTTATAGGCAAACTTGAAGAAAAAGCACTTTTGTTCAAGATGAATTTCCAGAAGAGGAGTTGAAAAAAAAGAAAAGCACGTTGAGAGCCACAGCAAAACACTCGTCATTTTTCAAGCCACAGAGAAAAATAGAGTTCTTCTGAAGTTATTTGACATATTTAGACAAAGATGAAAGACAGTCCTCAAAAGATACCCAAGAACTATTATTGCTTAGGAATTTTCATTCTAAAAAGATGCTGTGCTTCATAAGCTTTTAATTCTTTCTCTGCAAGGCAAATTGCTGGCATTCCTGTAATTTTAAATACCAATGGACAGTATTTTTGCACATAAATCAAGTGCAAAAAAAAATGTAATACTTAAGTACCTGGCTACAAAGACAAGCTTCTTCTGAAATAATTGTTTTTGAGAACAGGTAGACCAGGAAAGAATTCAAGAATTACACTATTCCTATTCAACCTGTTCACATTCACTGAAGCCTTTCTTGTATCCAAGTTTGTAAAGTTATTCTGACAGTCCTCACTCAAGTCTTTCTTGTATCTAAGAACTTAAAGCACCTAAATTTGTAAAGTTATTCTCACAGTCCACAAAACTTTTCCTTTGAGGGTCACAGCTCTACATCTATAAAATGGATACAGGAAAACCAAAAGGGTGCAGAAATAGGGAAGATTAAAGGACAAACGATGCTATTAAGAAAAACACAGAGAGACTCATGAGCTGCAGATTTAAGGGGTTGGAAATTGGGCTTTTTTTTTTCCAAGTTAGAAGCTTTAGGGAGAACATAAACCATTCTTGCATTCCCCAAGCTCAGTGGCTTCTACAGCTATCAGCCTGCATCTATCATAACCCAAAATTTTACAGCTCATATAACCTGGAGATGGAGGAATAAAAATGTATTTGACTAGAACCCCCCAAGCTTTATTAGAAAAAAAAAAATTAAAAAAAAAAGAGGCAACATTACCAGTAGACATGTCCCAGTAAGGAGAGAGTAAAGCATGCAGAGTCCCCAAACTCCATAACAATGTCATCATGGCTTTTCTGTTTATTCAAGACTCCACCAGATAAGATCTGCTCTCCTTCTGCAAGCCTTTGTAAAAAACAAGAGGTTGAAAGGGGTTACAAGGCTCACAGTATTGGGAGTCCAGTGCTGTCACCCTGCTGCAAACATAAAAAAAAAAAAACAAAACAGAGATCCACTGTCAGTCTTCACAAGTTTCAAACCACACACAAGCCAGTCCCTAAAAATAAATTGGAAATAAATGAGAGATTCCAACAGTGACATGGAGGCAGGAGGTGCTCTGAAGCTCAGCTTCTCTACTGGGAAGAAAGAAAACAAGAAAAACTCCAAGCCTTACACCACTCTAAAACCAGAGACACAAAATACACCACGATTTTTACAGAAATGACTAATCTTAGTCAGAATACTCCGTAAGAGGATGAGAAAAATCATCCAGACCTTTTTTTTTTGAAGGGACTTTAGCCAGTAACAAACCAAGACAAGGCAAATTTTAACTTAGTACCCCAACTAAGAAACAGTCTGTAAGACTCCACAGACTTGGTTAAGATTCAATAACGGGATGTGGCACAGAATTTGGGGTTTAATGCCTTGCTTTCATGCAAGAGTGGCTCAAAAAGAAGAATGCAAAGTCTCAGTTTGCATCTACTCCACCTGCATCACACATAGAAAGGGTTTGAAAACGGCCTTATACAAAAAGCCATTTTGGGAAGTGTTCTGCTGGCTTTTGAGACTGACACCTGCAAAAATAAATCAGCTTTTTGCCTAAATTTGGTTGTAGGTAGATGTTTCCATCAGTACAGACAGTTCCCAAAAGAAAACAAGGTACATCTGGATACATGAGCTCCTGTAACTGCAACAGTAGCAAAATGACAGCTAAATTCAACAAATCCTAAAGAATATATTTAAGAAAAGCCACTTCTCTAACTGAAAATCAGTTCAGAAGGTGATGTATTTATTACAGGCACACTCCAGGCTTCATGAAAGCAAGGGAGGGAATGATCAGCTTCAAATGTGTTCCACTGGGACCTTCCCAAGAAGAGCATCAGCATGATTTCCCTTTTAACAGAAGATGCAAAGAAACAGCTCCAAAAGCATTAAAAAAATCAAAAAAAGCACAAGAAGTCAAGACACCTTTGCTAAAGATGTCAAAAGAACTCACCTACTAAAGACAGTGTCAACAGACTTAGGGAGCTTCCCCTGCTACCTTGAGACATACATTTGGGCTAAATGTTGGGAATAGGATCATGAATCCTGCAAAATAACCACATTATACTACACGAAATTCCAAAATTCATGTATTACCTACCCTAAATTACTATTTTTCTGGTCACAGAAAGAGGGTCACTCAAAAAAAACAACCCAAAAAAGTCACGTGTAACGAACAAGCTGCTCTGTAGAGACATTTAAGCTTCTGGTGAGAACTCTCACTGCTGTAAAAGATTTTTGAACTAAAGTTCTGCCTTCCTTGGTGTCTCATCCCCTCCATTCTGCACCCCAGGCAGACACCATTTCCTACACTTGAGCTGCAACAGGTTCAGAGGTGCATCCACAAGTGAAATATACTCATCAACAGCTTTCTGGGGCTTTAGGGCCTGGAGTTTGAGCTATTTCATTACCTGCTCTTGCTGTTAGACTCCAGCAAATCATTGAGACACCCTGACACCAGTATGTCCCTGTCAAGGTTAATTTTGACATCAAACACAGCTTTCCCAGATAAGGTGGGTCTGTTTTAGCCTTTAAAAGTAGATTTCTGTCTACCACCTTTTCTCTCATCCAGGCATTAGCAAGAGTAGGAAAGTTTCTGTTAGAGAGAAGTGACCCAGCCATTAATTTAATACTGGAAAAAAAACTTAATGAAATTAAGCATCAGAGAACTCAAAACCAAACCCAAAACACTTCCCAAAGTGGTCTCTTTGTGTCATGTCAGTGACCAACATGGTTTAACACTTCCTCTGTAAGTTATTATCTTTTAAGGCTAATTACCCAGTAGGGGGGTAATATTCCTCAGATACATGCCTGTAAGGAAAATTTCCAATCTTTAGATATCTCTTTAGACATGCACTTGTAACATTAAGGATCAGTACTGGGACCAGTGCTATTTAACATCTTCATAGGAGATATGGACAGTGGGATGGAGTGCACCCTCAGCAAGTTTGCAGATGACACCAAGCTGTGTGGTGCAGTTGATACACCTGAAGGAAGGGATGGCATCCAGAGGGACCTTGACAGGCTTGAGAGGTGGGCCCAAGCCAACCTCATGAAGTTCAACAAGGCCAAGTGCAAGGTCCTGCACCTGGGTGGAAGCAATCCCAAGTACAGACACAGGCTGGGTGGAGAGTGGCTTGAGTGCAGTTCCGTAGAGAAAGACTTGGGGGTGTCAGTTGATGACAAACTCAACATGAGCCAGCAGTGTGCACTCGCAGCCAAGAAGGCACCAACCAAATCCTGGGTTGCATCAGGAGGAGTGTGACCAGAAGGTCAAGAGAGGTGATTTTACCCCTCTACTCAGCACTGGTGAGACC